>JAQFYC010006772.1:0-11631 GCA_034694165.1 Tomocerus mixtus
TTAGGTACAACTTAAGCAATACTATGTACTGTACCTATGCTGAGCGAACCTACCTACTGCCTAGTAAAGTAGTACTCGTACTCTGTACTATGACCTACAGAGTAGATCTTCGTATTTAAGTCACAATATTATAGAGTAGTCTAGAAACTAAAAGCAGTCTTGTTCACCTTGACGAGAAAATCTGCATATTGATTTAACTCGGCATACAAATACAAATACACAAACCCACTCGACAAATACTGATAATGTGCAATTAATGATGTTTGGGCAAACTCATTGTATATTATGTAAATACCTAGCAATAGCATTTTCCATATTACTTCCTTATTGTTATACTTCTTTCGCAAAAGTTAACAATGCTTTAAAGAATCAAATAATTTCGAATTATCCAACTTCTCGTTATATCATTTGCATTGCTGCTATAATTATTATTTTGCATCGACTTATGAATTACACAAACATATCGTATATGCCGTAAATGCCGTATAACTCACTGCTTATATTCTAAAAATGTAGATATGGCCAATAAGTATCCAGTTGCCAAAATTAGGTATTAAATAAAAATACATATTAATTGTAAGCTATCCAAAGAACGAAAATGCAAATAGTTGTAGGTGGTGAAGTAAATATGTATGTGTTGCAAGCATTAAGCAAAATCCGGCATTAACGCTAATGCCTAGGCAATAAGCAAAATTTTCCCCAAATTGCAGTTTTTGTCCATAAATGAGTATTGAGCATAACATTTCTTAATATTGAATTTATCAGTCTGATAGAGCAATTAACGGAGATTCCAAAAAGTGTTATTTCAACAATTTGTGATCATAAATGCCCATATTCTTATGCACTTATATTCGAAAATTTAATTGCCCCTAAAATGGACATTTATATTCAACAAATTGTTGAGGTAACACTTATTGAAATCTCCGTTAATTGCTCTATCAGACTAATAAATTCAATATTAAGAAACGTTATGCTCAATACTCATTTATGTACAAAAACTGCAATTTGGGGAAAATTTTGCTTATTGCCTAGGCATTAGCGTTAATGGCGGATTTTGCTTAAAGCATGCAACATATTATGTGCAAATATTGTATAACACCCATGAAGCAATTTATTAGTAACAACAAAATATCATGCTTTATTTCAGTTCATCTAACGATAATTAAGTTAAGAACGAAACAGAAGGCTTTTTTATAAAAATTTACTTTTGATGAGTCCAAAACTATTTACGTTTAGTACAAAAGCTGGCCCAACATAAGAAAATCACCCTATAAGCTACGGTTGGACAATTGACAATGCAACTTCCTAAAGTCAATTTGCCTAGTACATACACAATTTTAACTAATATTAACATTATTCATAAGTTTCGTCATGCCAAGTAACACCTCGGAAGTTGAAGGAAGGGTTTTGGCACTTTCCGGAGATGGAATGAGCTTCCGTGCGATTTCAAAAACTCTTACAGGCCAAAATATCAAAATTTCCTATTTAGGAGTACGTAATATAGTAGTTACACAGAAAGCAAAAAGTCACCAACCAAAGTCTAAGAAGCTTCCTTCCCTCAAGAAGGTAAACCCCCGTTAGACCATAGAAACAAGTAGATTGCCAAAAACGCGCAGTGTCTAAAATTTCATTACCCATTTATCCATGTTTTCTATTACAAAGTATAAGCAGTCATATGTGGGCATCATAAGGACATGTTGCATGCCAAGTTTCTTCATCATAGGTCAGTGGGTTCGGAAGTTCGGACGGACCCTACGATTACATAAAAAGGGTAGATATGCACATTACTATAGAGAAAATGTAGTTAGAGGACTATCAATGTATACTATAAGCTCTCTCCTTCTATTCCGTACTTTTTGAAACGAACTGCTTTAATATGTGCTTACAATAAAAGGGTAATGACTGATAATACGCCATTACTAATATATTAGCTAAAAGTATAGCTGTATTACATTGTGTATTACATACATCTAATTAAAAACTTTATTACTTCAATTTGTTTAACTTGAATATTTTAAACCATCTACTAATAATTATTTAAATACAACTCTCAGGTTTATTTTAGTTAGTTGCGTAGCTAAAAGCCCCCAATTAAACAAATTGCGATTTATATTTATTAGCTTATGTTTATTTTTTTCTTAACTGTATTGAACAAGTATTGACAAAATCATTGCAGTACAATACAAATAAACTGATGTAAACAGCTATAAGCAAGTAGCTCTATTAACAAGGCATAGTATTACGGCGCACACTTAGGTCCATATATTATGCCTCTGGTATTAATGCCATTGTTGCATAAACACTAACGGTAAATCCATATTCTGCATGCCCAGTCAACTCTTTAATGAACTTTGAAAATTATTCGAAAAAGAGAAAAAATATTCAGAATTTCGAGATTGGTGAAAATCCGGTCTTACATCAAAAAATTTGTAATGGAAAATAGTTTTGCAGATTTCCCTTTCACTCATGTATATCTCAAATTGACCTTATTCAGTTACGCTTTAACCGATTGACCCTGTCTTTTAATGGTTTCGTCACAAGAACCTCAATAAGTCTCAAACCGTAAAATCCGAGTAATCGTGCTAACAGAAAAACAGACAAAGAGAAAGAAGTTCAAAACGAAACCATAAAGTATCACAAAACATTGCTTCTTAATAAATACTGATTCCAAAGTGTTGTGCAGTAGTAGCTCTGTATTTATTTAAAAAGATAATACTAATCTCCGCTGGTGAATTGATTATTATTTTAATTGAATTTGTGATAAGTGTTATTGTTGTGTATGTTGTAATTCTCTATTATGCTTATCGCAATTGTAGTTTTTCAGTCATACATAACATTTCCAGGTGTATATGATACTGGTTAGACTCTATGAAGAATATAGTATAGTATAAGCCCCAAATCGAGTTACATTAATTCATTATTTCTAAAATTTGATAGATTATATAAGACATTGAAATGCGACTTTGGAAATACCCAGAAAAGTGCAAATTAACACAATAATGGAGGAAATATTGCGAGTCAATTGTGGCTTCATTACATCAAATCTGTGTAATGAAAATAAAGTACTACTTCATCTGTATGAAAATGACATTTTGGCTAAAGAGGAAGTCAACAGACTAATCGTAAGTACTTATTTTCAACGAAACTTTAAGTTTATTTATAAATGCTTAATGGTTTTGCGGTTATATCTCTCAGGTTGTCTGTAGACTGTAACTTTCGATCCGTTTACCTTTTAAAATTTTGTTTTTAGAAGTTGTTAGTGTAGGTTATATCGTTATATACAAACTTCTGAGCCAAATCTGTAATGTCAAAGGTCAACTCAAAACCTGTCCCATCTTCAGTTCTAGAAACAATGCATTTTAAGGAAACCAATTATTAACTTCCGTACAGCATTTATTAGTTTAATTTGAAGATATAAAATAATACGTTCAATTTCGATGTGTTTGGAATAACAGAAAGTTAGATCTATATGTAAAGTAACTTTAAAAAAATACAAAACACCAAAAATAATAATTTTTAGGAAACGAGTGTAAATTTTTAACATGTTTTCCTCCCCCTTATTTCAAAAAAACTTGCGCACAACTTGGTCAGGACAGGAAATGGGAAAAATAATTTTATAATTAAAATGCACCATAATAAATACTAAAAATAATTTAGACAATATGGTTTTTACATATTTTTAATCATTTAAACACATTGTTAATTTGCCCTGTAGCTATTATTAATATTGTTAAGTACATAATAATATAAACTGTGGTATACACCTGCAACAATGTAATGGTACTTTAATACATAGATAACGACCTACAAAAGAAACCGAAACCGTCTGGAACCGGTGCGGTGACTACTAGTTTTATGGGTATTATTCATGGGGCATGTTACTCAATTCTAAAATCAAAATTCAAAAAAGTTTAATTTTAAGAAAAGGGGATGGGGCAGGGTTTGAAAGGAGTGTGACAATGTGACCCATTTTTGCAGAATTTCGTATTCAGGAGACATATTACTCAATTTCGAAAACAATTCAAAAATGTTGAATTTTGGGAAAAGGTGGTGGGTTTGGGGGTGAAAGAGATGAATCGATTTGGTTCATTTTACGCATTTTCTTATTCAGAGGACACATTACTCAATTCTAAAGGCATAATTTAAAAAAGTTACCCTTTAAGAATAGGGGTGGAGGAAAAGGGGATTTGGTCCAATTTTGCAGAATTTCGTATTCTGGAAATATTCCTCAATTCTGAAAAGAGATTTCAAACATATTGAATAATATTAGGGAAAAAGTGGGAAATATACATACATACACAGACCCACATATTATGTATAACTTCAAGGCATTCATTCTAATTATTCAGTTCAGTGTAGTAAATATATACATGCTCTCAGTCAGTGCATTAAATATGTGTGTACTGTCTAGGACTAGGCATAATATTTACAAACACTATATAGTAAACGAAACTTTAGGTACCTCCGTAAGTACAAAAAGGATTGGAGACAAAAGGAAACTTTTTAACGATGATACCTTATTTGCCATATGTTGCAATTTTAAAAGATGTGGGGCGGGTTGATAACCCCGAGTGCGTTAATGCGATTGAATCTATTTTTCAATTGTATCATTGAGGAGGAACGTCAAAAGGTTACACCGAAAAGAAGTCAATATATCAAATCAATTTCGAGTTATTGTGTATAATGACAGACACGGCAATCACATAAAGAAGACAGACTTTTTAATCCCTTTATCAATAGCGTCGGGTAAATCTCAGACCACGCCCATAGCAATGACTTATAAATCAATATTTGTCACAAAAAGCTTTCATAACTCCAATTCTGTATAAAAAACTTTCCATCAATGAAATGATGTTGTTTATAATAATATATCTAATGATATGTAGCAACAAGATCAATCCTCCAAAATTGGAACAGGCAGTCAGTATGCAGTGCAGTATGCAGGTGTAGTTTCAGTAGCTTCAGTATTCGCGTGTGAACTTGCTGAGATAATGAGCCGAGGTCGAGTATTATATGACCGTTATAACTGTCATGTTTTGATTTATTATCAAAAGTTACATCATAATTATAAGCAAAACGTTCAATAAATTTTGTCAATTGGTACTAATATTTATTCACTTGAATAACATAATGTCGTGATTGTAGCATTAATTGTTTGATTGTGTTTACTTCCTGAAAGATATAGTGTATAATGCGCAATTTTTGTTTACAATTAATCAGGACAACTATTAAATCTAGCAACACTATGTATGTAATTTATTGTTCCTACAGGAGAATGGCCTAACGCACAACCGCAATTGGGAAATTGTGAACATTTTGTCGAAAAAACAAATCACTGCGGCTAAATTGTTTCCAATTTTGACAATAACAGGAAATTCCCATATTGTTTCAAAATTAAGCGGCAAACAAGAAGCCTATACAGAACAAATTGTCCTAGGCCGATGTACCCCCAGCGAAAATTTTGTTGGGAGGCGCAAGGAAATCAACGAGATAACTTCACACTTTTCAAAACCGAATTCAAAAATTGTCAACATATCAGGTCCAAAAGGCATTGGTAAAAGCGAACTAGTAACTGTCTATGCAAACGAGTTTCTTGAGAAAACGCGTGGTAATGTAGTTTTTCTAAACTCTTCTTCTGGCTTGCAATTCGTCGATTCCATTAGACGTTTACTCCATAAACTTAATATCAACTTTGACAAAAAAGACTTCAACCCCAAACAAATTAGCACCTATGTAGAAAAAATTAGCAAATATTTTGAAAACACACCATCCTTATTCATTTTTGAAGATTTTGATTCCAAGAATGTCAAATTAAAAGAGGTTTTAAAATCTATAATTTCACTGCATCCATTTAAAAATAGACCAAATGTTATTATAACCACAAATACCCGCACACTAAGTAAATGTAGGGATATCGAAGCCCATTGTATCGATATTCGGCTGGAAGAATTATCACAAAAATCTTGTCGTCTTTTTTTCGAAAAGACATTTAAAATTGGACAATGTGAAGACATTGACAATCTATTCAATGTATGTCAAGGTCACCCTTTGTTAATGCAGTCTATCGTCGGTTACATTAAATCTATTGGAACTACTGAACTTAATAGGGAAAACTTAGCAAAGTCCATTAAAATGTATATCGAGCGATTCGAGTCGTCCACATTCAGATCAGAAAGTAAATTGCCGGGTACCAACCTAATTGACGAAAACTTGGCAAGATCGACAAAAATTCTATTAGAGAAACTGTCGTCTGAGAAATATAATGTTGGTAAAACGGCTATAACAATGTTGACAATTGCATCTATTCTAAATTCAGAGAGCATAAGAAAAGATGTGATTTTTAACATCCTTGCTAGTTTAAACAGAAAAAGTAAATTTCTTCCTTTTACGACACCAGGCGTCCCATTAAAAAGAGTTTTCGAAAATGCGTTCAAACTAATTTGTGACTATTACCTATTCAAAACTAAAGACCATGTTAGCCATATTTCCGTTAATAGATCACTTCAAAGTATTATTCGAGGCCTTTGCTTGCATGATTTAAAGAAACACAATATAATCGTAACTACTCTGCAATTTTTTTGCAATGGATTTTGCCATGACATGACACAAATGTCCCATGTTCCAATTGTGTGGCAAAATGCAGCTAAATATTTGCAGAAAAATAAACTTTTTGCTCTTGCTGATTTACTGCCTTGTGTGTTTTACATTTATATAAAAAACAAAAAGTTCACAGAAGCCTCTTCTTATTGTAATACAATGTTACATAAAATGACGGCTGCTCTTGGACCTGAGAACCAGTTTACTCTTAAAATGAACAGATGCAAAGCAAAAATTCTCATGTACAACAAAAATGTAGATGAGTCGGTAAATTTACTTCAAGAAATATTTGTGACACAAAGCAAATATTTTGGCGAAAGTAACGTAGATTGTTTGGCAACGGCATTAGATACTCTGTGTTTTCTTTTGCAAAGAGATGGGTATTCTAAAGTAAATCCAGATATTTTGGATAGAATGGTATGCACGATTAACAATGTGACTGATCAGACAAAAAAAGACAAAAAATCAAAGACAATTCTTATAGACTTATATTGCAATATAACAGAAAAAGAAACCTCATGTTTAGATTATGTTTATAGGTTTATCAATGAAGGCAAACGCCAAACAATCGATCTGACAAGTAACAAGTATGACAATCTTATGAAAATACTAATCTTGGTTTCTAAACAAATAATTGAGCTGCAAAAAAACCAAAATAAAAAACGGCAAAGTGTGTCTCCAATAACTGACCAAATTGCAAAAAGACAACGAAAAATGAACCCAGAACGAACATATTCTGGACTGCTCCCAAAGAGTGGACAGCTTTTGAGCCCAATGGAGCGACCTTTTGTGAACCGAAATGATTCCAATTCCAAACGCTCTATGCCTAATAACCAATCCAATAAATCCTATATTAATATTAATAAGTATTATATTATGCCTCAAATATTAGCAGAGTTTCCGGTATAGTTAGTGAGTGCGACCTATAAAGGCTAAGGCTGAATTATTACTTGACTGACTGACTTGAATGTTATTCTGACATTTTGGTATAAAATTTCAAAACTATTTCAATCGTACAATTATATAAAATTGTATTTTCGTAGGTACATAATATGTACTTTTAAGGCAAATTAAGAAAAATATTTTAGGCGAAGTCAGTTTATTTTTAGGTGCCATAAAAGGGAGCTATATTTAATTGTACATCATTTTAAGATATTGGTACGTTAGCAAAGAATAGTCTTTCCTAAGACGCTTTTATATTATATTTGTCAGGAGTAGTCTCACCGAAATAAGTACATTAATTATTATGAATTTCTATTGTTGTGCCACTCCGATAGCAGATCTCTAGAATAATGAAATAACTAGGTGTACTAGTTATACATTAGCGTATGTTAAAAATACAATAAATCAAATGCATAAAAAACAATAAAAGTAATTAAACACCACTATGTACAAATTGATATTTAAACAATAGAGGTGTTCCAAATGTACTCCAATTTTGCCTGCTAACACATAAGTGTATGCATTCGACAGTGCATAGTGCATACTCTTATGTGCTAATATGCAAAATTGGTGTACATAATTTGGAACAGGCTTATTTAGATGGAAAATAGATTAATGTTGTAGTTCATGTGCAAATTTTGGACTAATTGTGCCATGAGAAACCTGGAAATTTGGTTTAATGTGATACATAATTTTGTGACATTAAGTATTTTAGATAGTTTTTGGCAGTTGCCATTTTATTGTTATTTTTCAGAGTGAAATTATTGAATTATATGGTACTTGCAAAAATTAATTTAAGATTAGTTTATTGACCATTTTTATATTATATGTATATGAATGATAATATACCTGTACGCGACTTAATATGATTGTACAAATTAATTCATTATTAATTTTCTTTAGATTAAGGTAAAGCGTACGATAATGAAAATGATGTACATATTTGTGATGGATGAGTACTTTTTGTTTAATAAATCAGTTGCGATTAGTTTTTGACCCGTCCAGGCGTGCGTAACTTTTGTAAAAAAACACAGAATAAATAGTTTTAGCGGCAGTTGAATTCCTATACAGGTGCGACTCGATTAGATATAGTTTTTGGGTACATCGTTCACACTTTCAGAGGTACCAATATTCGAAACGCCAATATTGTTTATTGGGTTGAAAGGATTATCAGGACGCGAAATGAAAGGTATTATATTTACTGGGTTTGATTGTATTTTTGTTTCTACTATTGCCTATATGTGTACTAGTATTGTTTGTATTCCTGTTATTAAATTGTTCATCTTTGACGGAATTAGAAGTGTTAAACGTCATTTCGGGAAAAGTTTTATTTCCAATATTTTGCAACTGAGGAATATTTGTAGTTTGATATTCCCGAGGATTGAAATCGATGCAGTCGTCATATTGCATATCGAACCAATTTTTCTCCCCTTCAAATCCTAAGGATTTCAGATGACTTCGAATTGCACTTTTAGATTCCTGATCAAGGGTTCTCACATTTGAATAGACTGCATAGCCATATTCTGGTTTTCCCAACATGTAGTAGTTACAAAATATTTGTCATTATCTGTTAATGACATGTAACTCCTTCCTCGAAATCCAACTGTCAAAAAGTTTAAAATTCGAAAATTAATTTTAATTATTAATTAAAATTAAGTTTAAAAAAAGTTAAAATAAAAGTAATTAACTTTTGTTTACGTGTTCCATCACTTTTTTTCTCCGCCCAATCAATGATGCCCTCCTCAGCAAGGACAGGGTCGACTGCGGCCTTCCTCGTCCCCCGAAATGCGGTGTATAGCGATCCGAAGACTCCCCAAGAGTATAAAATCATTCAAGAACGGTGAACCATGTCTTCTGTAACATATTTCTCCTCTAGTCCAGTTAATGACACTATCCAGTTGTATATAGTGTATCTGCTTAGAATTGGGCTGTACCATTCCGGATAATTGGTAATCTTTAAATATGGTTCACATAAAAATTTGCAATTAAAATTGCATCCCTTCTGAAAATATTTTCGCAAATAGTTTACTTTATAAACATGCAGAAGTAATTGAACCATTTAATTTTTTCAGAATGATATTGGTAGTCAGTTAATGCAATCATTCATTTCTACTTGGTATTGCAACTATTTTTTGAAGGGGGAAATACATGTATTGATGTACACTGACTTCAAACAACATATTATACAATTACTTTTGAAATCAGATAAACTATTACAAAGGCAATAAACTGTCAATTACGCATAGCAAATCAAAGTTCGGATCTATAGGTGCAACAAAGCATGGTCCCTCTTCGACGTCTTGAATGTTAATGCAATTAACAATAAATAACACACCAAAAAGAGTGAACAAAGAAACTGATTGAACTATTTCATATTTGCAATACCACATTTTGCAAAAAAGTTGTATATTAGCACACAACTTCCTAAATACAGCTTATCTTACACCGAGTTTAATCTCTATGAACTTTTATCCAGAACAAGTACCTGCAAAATACTAAATATAGAAATTGGGAATGCAGAACTACATTAAATTGCACATGTAGTAAAATGTCGTGGTTTTACACACACGCCTAAATGTTATGTAAATACATAATCTGTACAATGAATAACCTGTTTATGAGAGTTTTAGTAAGTACACCTATATATAGATCAGCATAATCGTTTTTTTTAAATAGTTCCATATCCACGCCTCATTCATTAACATTATTCTAATATAAAGGTAGTGCTTAATAGTAGTTGCAAAAGCTAAATACTAGATCAAATTAAAATATTATAATTGTGTTAGTACAGATGGGCAGTTTAACTTTCAATTAGGTAATTTATGTAATTATAGTTGGTAGTAAAAACAAAAAGAAAGTCCCGCATCTTTGGTGCCGACATATCGATAAATAATTGCATAAAATGAATTGCATGTAAATGATTATCACTTTTTAATTGAAGAATTCATTACGTACAGTACAATAGTCTCGTTCACTTATCTTGTCATTTAGATGACAATGTTTGCAATACAATGCATGCAATGGTATTATTTGGCTTTACCTAAAAGTGATAAGTACATGTTATGCAATTCAAGTTTCACATCGTATAATACATCTTAAGCAATACTACCTGCTGAGCAAACCTACCCAGTAAAGTTATCTATTTAAGTAAAATATGTAGTGCTTTGTGCTATGACCTATACGGAGTAGATCTTCGTATTTAAGTCACAATACTAGAGTAGTCTAGAATCAAAAAGCAGTCTTGTTCACCTTGGCGAGAAAATCTGCATATATTGATTTAACTCAACATACAAATACACAAACCCACTCGACAAATACTGGTAATGTGCAATTAATGGTATTTGGGCAAACCCAGTGTGTATTTTGTAAATGCCTAGCAATAACATTTTCCATATTAACTTCCTTATTCTATTTCTTTCGCAAAAGTTAACAATGCTCTAAAGAATCAAGTAAATCTGCTAAATTACTAGGTATTAAATTAGATACCTAATTAATTAGTTATCCAAAGAACGAAAATACAAATAGTTGAAGGTGCTGAAGTAAACAGAAATATTGTATGGTACCCAAGAAGCAATTTATTAATAACAACAATATCATGCCTTATTTCAGTTCATCTAACGATAATTAAGTTATGAACGAACCACAAGACTTCTTATAAAAATTGACTTTTGATGACTCCAAAACTATTTACGTGCAGTACTACAACAGGATTGACCCTAGGCCCATTCGAGTAATTACACGAACGGCAACTCTTAAAACATTTTTCATGACATCACCATACAACTTTTGGAAATAATTAATCATCGTACGGAATATATCGAAGAAATATTCTGATGCGGGTGTATTTCGACTTGCTGATGGATTGGCAAGGCCTTTTGGTATATTCGAAGAACTTGATCCGACGGAATTACTTGAGCTAATAGCAATATCAGGACGGCTACGTGTAGGAGGAACATTTACAGGGTTGTTTGGAGGTCCTGCAAAATTGTTTTGGTTATTTCCAAAATTATTTGGATAATTATTGAACTGATTTGGGAAATTATTAGGGTAATTATTAAATTGGCCAGGGTAATTATTTTGATAATTGGGATA
>JAQFYC010006773.1:0-11631 GCA_034694165.1 Tomocerus mixtus
TGAATATTGAAGACCAATTAGGGTGATATAAAATTATTTGCGCCCGAGAAAAATCCGAATATCTCTGAAAATGGTGCCTTATGGCCAAATTTGACCTTCTATGACCTCTAATTTTGCAAAATCGGAATTTCCTCCGATATAACCATTCGGGCCTTCATTAGGACCCCCAGTAGCACAACCTTTGGTAGGTTTTGGCCCATTCGGTTTGACACATGTCGAAACCTTACCTCGTGAGTTAAGGTAAAAAGACTTTCACTTTTTGTTTCGTAATTTGAGGAAATTTTTTTCGGGAGAAGTGCTGGGGCGCGCGCTGTGGTCCGAATTCGGACATTATATTCGTCACTTTTACTTAGAAAACCCGTGTCTTTCCGAATATGTAACCCGCGCACTTGGTTTGGTTCTTGAGTTATTGAGTCGGAAAGTCAAAAAGAGACTATCTTTACGCAATACCCTGTACATAACGGCCCTACTTTATTTGCTGTGCATTTCAAAATATTCCAAAACATATTAAAAATTGTAATTGCAGTTTACACAAAGATTATGCAAACGAAGGAAGAGTCTTGAGGGATAAGTAAGTCATAAGATATCATGGTATTGATGACTTTTCTTAGGTAGTAAATTATGAGTGCCGATAAATTTGGAATAGAACTACAGATTTGAACTAAACAGTTTTAATTATTAATTATCATAGAAAGGTTCTGGCCTTATTGAATATCCCTCGAATGCATTCAAGGACGCTCCTTGCAAGATGGAAGCAAACTTTTGACAGGAAAATCCGGTTTTCCCAACAAAATACTGAAATAGAAGCTGTACAAAAAACTAAAAGAAGAATAAAAATAGTTCCAATATTTGAATTTGCAAAATTTAGAGGTCGTGGCCCTAGCGTTTCCAAACATCGTTTGCATTGGGTGAAATTGAATTGATTTGACACCTCTGCCCATTTTTGGTATAGTCCAGAATGGAAAAGCGTAAATAATCTTTTTTCGAAAAGTGGCTTGAGTAGAGAAATAGCTCCGATGTAATTGCTCATCGTCACTCCAAGAGTTTCATACGTGAAAATTTCATCCGGATTTCCAAAATACAACTGCCTCTTAGGATGAATACCCGTTCTAAAATAATCCCAATGAGATTCGTTGAGAAAACGATGAATCCTACTTTGTTTACCCAGGAATACTGAATTTTCGCATTGGGCTGTCCATTCTTGTGGACTGACTTCTGGAAATCCAGGTGGAAATCTTATTTTTGGTACAATTGAGTTTATTTTATCTAATTCACTTTTAGAAACCTTGCCCGAAGATTTTATGTCCCGAAGAAAAGTAGAAAATCCAATAATTGTTCGGTTACACAAACTAATTTTGTTACAAAGCTCCATAGCTGATTTTATATCCTCCATTGGTGCTTCCTGAAAGCTTATCTCTGTACGGCGAACGGCACATTGTTCAATTTTTGAATTTATATGCATGCTTTCCATCTTCAAAAAATCATTGTCTGTTATCGTTAAATTTCTGTAGCAGTAATAATAGTTCAATAGGCGGGACTGATACCAGGGTATAAAGGCAAAAGAATCATAAAATCCAACGTGAGGCACCAACTCACTAAATATTGTAAGACCATTAACATTTACCAGATCTCCAAAACTCTCCAGTCTTTCAACTGGCCTGGGTTCGGTCAAATCTGTTGTGACCACACTTGTGTACATATTAGTGATTACAATGAATACGAATAGAAGAGAGCCTATTGTTAACTTTATCCATGCATAATTTTTCATTTGTTTTGGTAATGGATAACTGACATTTAAAATATAAGCACAGCAAATAAGGAATAAAAATGAAAATTTTGCTCCGCTTTTGAAACGCAGAAATATGGTTACTGTTAAAACAGCCCACAGAATTGCCATCCATGCCGACGTTTGATAAGGATGAAGGTATGCACTAAAAGAAAGGCTTTCGTCTTTGAGGACCACACAAGAAATGAACGTGTATTTATCTGATTGAATTGGAATGAAAAAGTTGGCATTTCTGAGAGTAGATTCTTCGTAAACAAATTGAATCATAGCACTTGCTTCATTATATTCACAGTATATCGAACTTGCCAGAGTAGAATTTGGAAAATCGTGTAAAATAATACTGAATGTGGAAATTGCTACATTAAAATCAATTTTACTTTTATTTCGAAGTAAAAAATACTGGTTCCTCAAGAGAGGGCCGCAATAATAAGCAGCATTCAATGCCGTATTATAAATTGATGCCACAAAGGAAATTTTCTCCTTCACAAATTTACTATTCCATGTTTTCTCTAAAGCATATTTTCTTGATTGATAACTATGAAAAGGGGAGCCACAGTTGTTATCTACAAGATTCTCCACAGAGTCTTTAAATAATTCCATCATATTCCCATTTTCATCTTTATAATTTTCTTTTTGACAACCTCCACATATGAAGTATACTTTGTTGTCTTCAACGTTAAGGCCAAGTGAATGTATAAAATATAAACCGTTTATTCCTTTGAAATTTACTTTTAAGCCTTCCAAGAACTTGGTTGGTGAAATGTGTTCAGAAAATGTTTCCTTTCTGACAAGAATATGAAGGGTTGTGTACAAAGCATAGTTGTAGTGAAACTCCCTCCTTTTGTGTTTAAATCTGTCCCAAAGGTACATTTCTCCTAAATAATAACTTCTACGATTCGGCAAAGATGGTCTGCTTAAATGTGTTGTCATGTATTCTGTCAATTCGACATCCACCATAAGACTGGAGTTTAAATTAATGGAAATGTATGTAACACAAATAAATCTGGATAGGAAATATGGAGTTGGTAATTTTCCGCTAAGCATGTTGTAAATATCCAAACAAAAGTCACCGTTATTTTTGTTCTCCAAAATGGCACTTTCAATTCGTCCAGATGTGCAGTTGTGATAAACACTCAAGAATTCCTTTAATTTATCTATTCTTGTAACTGAATATGGAGACTGCATATTTGATAGTTCGTCAACAATATTTGAATTTACTTTGCTAAATTCATTTTCGTATAATAATATGCTTATGTAACAATCAGCGTATCCCAAGGTTATCATTCCCAGTTTATTTGAACATGCAGTCCTAACTGCGGTTACACAAAATGCAGCTGTTATGGTTATCAGAATACACGATGGCATTGTTTTTAAAACTTATTTTTTCGTTAATATTATATATAATACAGTGTTACTTATTGAAATGCTGTCTTCAAACATTCACTGCTGACTGACGGATATTGAAAATTACCACCTGCATAATATATATTGATATGTAACGTAGGTGATTTGTAATAATTTTGCGAGGGGAACTTGGAATTACAGGAAATATTCACAAGTTTGAAAACACGTGTACAAAACACAATGTTGAATGGTTTACGTTTACTAAATTATTAGTGAAATTTTTAAAGGTTGTATTGTATTCCATTAAAATGAAGACTAAAAGGATGTGGACTACTGGATGACACTTAAAAAACTAAGCCATGTTTATGATCTGGTTTTTTAATTGTTCCTTTGGATTTATGGTTTAAGACTCTTGTTCATATTGCGCAACAGAATTAGCGTTAAAACTGCCCAACCTGATGAAATGGAGGAAGAATGCTGCTGTAAACGAATATGATTATAGAAAACGATACTTTAGTATTTTCAGAAACACTTTCAAACATTATTAATTTTATCAATAAGTCCCAAACACACAAATAAGAAGGTGCGGATTTTACATGTGACAAAACTGGCATACATAATAAGTGCCTCCCAGGGTTTGTCCCCATATATAAAGATAAACAATCCCATGTGAAGATTATTGTTTGTTTAAACTTTAGTAAAAGAGCTGAGGGGTTGGAATATTTGTTGTCGAACTCAATATTTTTTTTACAGTCAATAAAAATACACTTTTTCCGTTGAAGTGGGAAATATTTGAGTATATTAAAAGAGCACTTCAGCAACAAAATTTGTTAATGCTGCGAGAAGGCTTATCTAAATTTTTTCAATATTTTACCGATGCTTTAAGTGCCTAACATAACACAATATTTAAATAGGGGCGAGGCACTAAAGTATTTAAAGTTTTTACAACGTCGACTTACTTAGATATGACCGAGACGACTCTTATCCATTTGATACTTGATACTCTCATTTCTATTAAGTTTCTATCGTGTTTTGTAATAAATAACAGAAAATGACAGCCACGAATGTCGCCATTGATCTCGTAAGTAATTAATCAATTCAATTCAAATGTCCTTGTGATGTCCTTTATTTCTTGTAACGCGTTCAATAAATTGGAAGACTAACATGCAATATCTTTTTATTGAGTTTTGGTGTACAGATTGATAAACTGTATTGCATTTTAATACTAGCTGTCTAATCTTTATTCATCCCTAAACTGTTTATCAACTCTCAAATTGTAATTAAGTAAAATGCAAAAATAATTAAAAGTGCAAAATATTAGTAATTGTAATTAGTTCTCTATAAACTTTATATTATGTGTGTTTAAATACGTTATAAAAAGTTATAATGACAAAACAAGTAGCATTTCAGAATTTGGCATTAATAATTTTGATAATTAATCCGCTATCTATAACGCTTCAGATGAGAAATCTGCCTTCATTTCGAAATTGTGATTTTAATCTGATTACATTTATGGAAGGTCATTTGGGGGAACAATTTCTGTTGGCTAATCAAAATTCCCAACCTTGTACTTTCGCTTATCCAAATACAATAAAACAGCTTTCCGGCGAGATGAAGAATATCCAACAGACATTTCAAACAGTTATTGTGGCATAAACATTCTTGCAGAGCCAGACGAGTCTTTTTACAGTTTGGCACAGTATTTTGGAAAGGAAATCAACCGTCGTAGTTCTCAATTCATAATTTTGTACCATGAAACCAAACAATTAATTTATACTGAAGATAGTGATTGGAATTGGAGATTGATGCCTAATTTGCAAGTAGAATCAGTTTCTGCTATATACGTCATTAAAGTTGGAAGGAATCAAAATTTGCAATTTTTTGTAGGACAGATGTACAGTAATTACATGAATGGTGAGCAATGGCAATGGCTAAAGGAAATTGGAGCCGATGTCCCCGAGACAGACTGGAAAAATATTTGGAATAAATTGAACAGTAATTTGAACGGTAAATTAATTTCTACCTTAACACGACTAGAGGGTAATAGTATTTCTGGTTCATCTGCAGAATTTAACATTTTGTCCAGTTCTACTTATAATTTGGTAAAGAATAATTTTGTATTCACTGCCGAAACAAGAGCAATTCAAACAGCAGCTCAAATATTTAATTTTACACCATTCTATACCCCTACATACGAAGAATTTAAACTCCGCACAAATTCTACGGCAATGTCAATTATTTTCTTCCAAACCGGGTACTACGATCTATATGATTATTTTAGTTTGAAACTATGGCTTACTAGTGAAGTGCAAGAACAATTTCCTTTATATTGCGAAAGAGAAATGCAATTTTTGTCAGTTCCCCTTTCCGTTCTAATTCAGAATACATTTGATAAATTCAGTTGGTTACTAATCCTTTCTCTCTTCCCTTTAGCTTATTACCTAATACTAAGTATTCAAATTAAAATGCAATATTCACCACTGAGAAAAATTGAAATGGCATTTTTCTGTACATTTGCCACAATTGTTGGCGAATCCGTGGAAGTCAATAAGAAGAAATCTTTTCTCTTCGTGCTAATTCTGCTTATGGGTTTTGTAATCTCGTCCTACTATGAAACATACATAACTAGCGAAGTAGTTGTTCCTCAAGAGAGAAAAAGATTTGCCGACTTCAAAGAATTGATTGACAATGGCTATAAAATATTATATCAAACAGATGCAACAACAGGTGTAGAAAGTGAAGAAACTGCAACATTCGAAAGATATAAAATTGACCAAGATAAAATGTCAGCCAGTATTTACAATTTTGATTGGCAAAATGACAGTTTCGCAGAGCAATATAGAAATCAATCTTATGACGCCGATAGTCTTTACGTGAAATTATTTGAAAATACTTCTATGAAGTTATTTACTTTGCGTTACAAGAAATCCATTCCCATTTATTTGTACTATGCCCAAATCAATGTCCCAAATGCGAAATGCATGGCCACGTTAGAAACCGCAGCAAGCGAACCAAACTCGTGGCTGTTTGTTTACTCATTTAGATTTCAACTACAAGCGTTTTTTCAACAGTTGTTGGAGGAGGGATTTTTGAAAATGTGGTGGGCCACTGGCGAATTTCAAAGCTATTTAGCTTTAAATCCAAAAATTTGGAAAATCAAATACGAGGAATCAATGCCAAAAAGTATTAGTATTGATATGAAAATATTTACAATCTTTGTGTGGCTTATTTTTTTACTATTTTCATCACTAATAGTTTTGGTGCTTGAGAATACGCATCATATAATATGGCGACGCTTTTGCACTGCGCTTGGTGGCCGTTTATATCAAAGAATCAGGTCAAAGATTAATTATCTATAAAAATTGTCCTTACAAAACTGTGTTGCAAATCGCAAGTATAAATGCAACTAAACTCAACTGAATGCAGTGGTATTCAAGTGGGTAGATATTCTGACTCGGACTAAAGCAAGCATTTAATGTAATTTTTCATTTATTCCGCGTTGTTTGTATGCGTATTTGTTGTGGACACGAAATTGAGTATGACAGATTGATTTATTTTGGCGCAAGCATTACTACTACTTTTTGTAAATTGGAACACACCCCCAATGCAAATTCTCACGTGCAGTGCAAAATTTTTCGCGTTTTCAAGCGAATAAAAGACTTAAACTATACAGAAATATTTTTTTGTTTATTTTTGCTCAATTTTTTATATTTACAACTGTGTACTGTACAATTCCATTAAATAGTACTTGTATTATATATTTGTCAATTGTTAATACCTTACGCTTGCCCATTAAGGGTCGCCTCAATCGGGAGCAAATTCATAAAAAGATACAAAACGCAAAATTTAAAATTTTGCCATTTCAGTTTCTCATGCCTATCTATACATATATAATAGGTCATCGAAAAAAGTCGAATTTTTTTCAGGAGATGCCTTCAAGCCTCTGCTCGGACACAAGATTCTCCGACTTTTGAATTTACTTCTAAATGAGTCTGAAAATAATTCCAAAGTTTTCCGGCAAATTTTTTCCCATCTTAATGCTCAAAATTGCATTATTTAATAATTACTCAATATACTACATAATAATTACTGGATATGGTGTATTAGTATTTTTAATGTTACTTCATTACAAACTACCAACAATTAGGTATAAATTTATATCATATAATTTGCATACTTAGCGTTTTTTCACGGATTTGGAACGCTTCATTGCAATTTAATTTTTTTATTACTGCAGTAGAAGATAAAATTCTAATCAATATGATTGCGTAGGAACTGTTAATCTCACACAATTTAAGAATGTATTAGAAATAATGGGATAATTACGGAAGTTGGAATGGCCCACTAAAGTATTAATTATTTTATCTGATATAGTATGTCGTAGCTATTTATTTGAAAGCCATTGCTCAGTTTCTGATAAATAATTTTTAGCATTTTAACAATTGGTTGTGTACGCATATTTATTATTATAAATAAGCCCCAGTTTGGGCTAAAAATGAATTTTCTGATTATCTGCTTTAGTGCTCTTTCCTTGGCGGATTCAAGTTTTATAATAAGCTATCAAGACTTTAAATCCGATGTGACATTCAATTCATATTTTGGCGCAAATTGTGAGTAAAATATTTAATTGCTAATACATACAAATTCAACTCATAGTTAATTTCTTTGAATATCTTACTTCAGTTATTAAGTCAATTCACACAGGATCTTTGCTATATTAACAAACAGATAAAATAGTTACACTTTTTTGAATTTGCACAAAGTGCATGTTAGTGTGCAAAATTTACATTATGACAAAGACAAATAAATACAATAATAAGTTTATCTATAAATAATATATGTTAGATTGTATGTACGGTAATATATCAATATCAATAAAATATGAGGGATATTATTTTGTGCTAAATTGTTTTCAATTTAACAGAGCATAAATACTCTACCATATTAAAAGCACGAATATTCGATTTAAAATTGCCCTATTCTCATTTATATACACCCCATAAATTAACTTCCAGCATCTGCTAATTCAAATCTAAACCGTCATGGAGGAACTCCAACTCGTCATCTGGCTCGAGGCTGGATTGACGACGACACTGGCCATGAAGATAGAAATTATCAATTGGAAAGCGGCGAATTTTTCAGGGAAAAGGATTTTCCCCTTACATTCGACTTTTCCAAACATCCAATCGACTTTTACTATTTAATGGACGGTACCCAAGCGTTTAGTCCGGACAGAGAAGTTCTAAAAGGATTAGTTCCAAATTTGAAGGATACGTTAAGAGGCCTATCTCGTGATGCCCATATTGGTTTTGGATATTTTGGTGACAAATGGACAGATTGGGAGTAAGTTTTACCTTTAAATGACATCAGCTTCTTATTTTAGTGAAATGTTTTTGTTTTCAAAATTTTCAGTTATGGAGTAATCAATAAACTGCCCTTGACGAGTGATTTTGGCAATTTTAGAAATGCATTGAATGTTTTGTTTACCTATGGAGGTAAGCATACTAATTTCCAAACGATCCCCACGTGTCACCAATTCATTTGCATTGCAAATGCATTATAATAATATTTTATACTAATCCAAACTCTTTTACTTTAATTCAGGTGATGATGAAAATGATCTTTTAACCGGACTGCACCAAATGATTAAATGTAATGGCGAAGTTAAATGGAGAAATAATTCTATGCGAATGTTGTTTGTGACCACAAATAACGATTACCATGAGGAAGGTCACAATGGATTTAGGGTGTGTCATTGTCCTACAGCATTTTATATGATTTTGCCTTCGATATAGTAATTGTCATTTCTATTTAAATTAGGATTATCAATACGACGATAAATATTGCCACCTTGATCGAAATGGATTGTATAATGGAAAGAGTTACGATAAAGCTGACTATCCAAGTGTAGACCATGTTAAAAGAGCTCTGAAAGAAAATGCAGTCAAAGTAATTTTTGGGGTTCAAGGAGGACGTAAAGTTGAAGATATATACAAAGGGCTAGCAGTACAACTTTCTCTGACGCCAATCGTCTTGCCATTAGACGGGGATTCAAGAGATGTCATCTCAGTTATTGAAAAGGCGTTTGATATGTATAAAAAAGAAGTTGTGCTTGAAACACTACTAACGGGGCCGAGGGACCTTTACACGAAAATACAATACGAGGTCACTTGTGGTAGAAAGTACATTGCTATCGAGGACGAACCTGAAACCACGACAAAAACATGCCGCCTGCTGTCAAATAAAATTGTCGAGTTTAACCTTCGTGTCAAATTGCCCTGTCCTTGGACATTTACTAATGTTAAACTAAAGACACATATAATGGGTCTTTCAGTTTGGAATGATATTGACCTTGCTTCAGTTTGTCCCTTAATAGATTATATCAGACCAGAATAGAAAATTAACAATTTTATTGGCTATTATATCATTCATATTAAAGAAATCCATTGTACTGCAACAGAATAAAAGACAGGAATGCAAAATAATATTAATTGGTGTCTAATCGAGACTCATAAACTCATATAGTGCCCAATGTAGGAAGAGTTGACTTAAAAAATTAACTTTGTACAATATTTATGTCAGAATGATTCATGTTAAATTTTTGAAGGGAAGTAAACTTGATGAACATTTAAATGTTGAAATCATCTACGTATTAAACATCATCAAAATCGAAAATATATGCAGATTAAGGGGTGAAAGTTTATTTTGAAAATAAATAATATATATTAGATATAGTAATTGTTCAAAAATGTACTTAGAAGTTCAATACGTACTACAAATATATATAACTGTTTTGCAGGTACGAATATAATTGCTATAAGGCGGACTTCTGAGTTTCTATTATAATCCATATATTAGTAGAATGTAGTAGATTTAATATTGAATTAACGTACTTTAACGAATGGGAATATAGGTAGGTAGGTAGGTAGGTAAATTCTTTATTGAGCTTCCTTAGATTATAAATCCATACACTCAAAGCTTTTGTAATTACAAGATTGAAATGCTTATTAACTGTCCAGTTTTGAGTGTGTAGAGAATTGGATAATTACGAAAATACGTCCATGCTATCATGACGAAACGCACATCTCTACACACTCACACTGGTTACCAACACATGTATAAATTTCATGATTTTTTAAATTTAGTTATTATTTTATTACTTATAACTATAACTTACTATTAATATTAATCTATAACTATTTAATACTAGTATATTATTGGCGATTTGGCAATTCTCACGCCCACTTACTCATTCAGTATCCACGCTCTTAGACGTAATGCACTGACCACATAGTTGTAAATATTATTTAGTTTTTGCATACCATTACCATCAAACTCAAACAGAGTATAGAAGTCATCTTTTGATATATTAGTTATATAATTAATCAAATATTTATTCCTAAAACTATCATAAATATTACAATTAAGAAAAAAATGAAACCAGTCCTCATTCTCATTACAGTCATTTCTGCACACAGTGCAGATTTCAGTTTGACATAATCTATATGACAGTTTATTAACAATTAATCTGGTAGAGTACTTATTTGACAATCTAAGCTGTGCAATGCACCTGACCTTCTCAAGGGGTATGTTATAGTTAATATACTCAGAATCACTTTGGTTTATACTACCCCTAAATTGCAATGATGTGGACACAGCTAACCTGTCGAGATCTTGTTGAATCAGTAACTCTTTGTATTTTGCTACCATGGGTTTTAAATTTTCGGCTAGCATAACATGTGATTGTGAATCCCATACAGAGTTATAACCTGTCATTTCAATTTTTGTTCGTAGTTGGGACACCCAATTATATCTGTCGTATTTTGCTGCTCTTTTATCGAGAAGAAATAAACTATTATATACCATTTTCATATATCGCGATTCCTGCATTCTTAAAATACGGTACCATCTTAATAGAGCTAACCTGAAGATTTGGCGAATGGGAATATACTAGTAGCCAATTTCCGACAAATGAAAGAAAGATGATCACATATATTTAATTACGGAGGGGTGATCGTCTTATCTGCAGTCTGATACTGATTATTACCTAACTATATTATATTAATACAACTTTAAGTTTCTTTTCCATTAAGGAAAGAATAACTGGGCAATTTCGGTTAATATTTGACATCGAATTCCAGAAAGCAGTTAAATAAGCTAATAAATAACAGTATCACTATTTCGGATTGCTAGTGCTCCTCAATTGGATGAAAATGGTACTACATTTAATCTGCACAAATTATACAAACTTTAATAAACCTTGGTTAACTACATATTTAATATAATTGATCGACTTATGCAGTTTTCCAATCGAGTGTTATTAGAAGAGGAATTAGGAATAGGCGTACATTTCTCAAGAAAATAGGACATTGAGTTTTAATGTAGCATTTCTTACCATCATATTATAAGTAAAGAGTAAAGAAGAATAGAACGTTTAAAACATGAGTCGCTTATCTTTAGGAAATTGTTTTAGTAGGTATTTAATTATTTAATTACAAATG
>JAQFYC010006774.1:0-11630 GCA_034694165.1 Tomocerus mixtus
GAAAACATTGAATTAAAATAAATGACTAATAGGTGATAAATAATTAATTTACAAATTCACACAACAATAAAATAGTGTGGTAAGTCAATCTATTCTACACTGTTATATTATAAATACCAATTAATGCAACGAAACAGTGAAAACTAAAAAATCGTAGCGTCATGTTTCAGGGAGATTTACAGCCTTTCCTTTACAGTCGCCTTTAAAATGTTGATCTTCTAACGTGGCTCGGATGGCTCAGCAATTACAAGTCAGATGGACTTTTTTCGATGATTTTTGCTTCAACAGGTTTGCTAAAGATCGAGTTCTAATTTCTGATTGAGATGATGCAGTTGCATTTGCCTATAGTACATAAAAGCAAAGTAGCTATATAGTATTTAACATCGCTGTAGACTGCAGATGTCTAGTCTATTACAGATTACAGATATATTGACTTCTTACGTACAGGTACAAAGTACCTACACACGTATATATGCAAATTACTTACGTACGTACGCAGAGATCAACTCATTATTGGCAAACTAAGTACATAAAATTCCTTCCACTAGCAAAAATTCAATTCTAAATGCCATTCTAAGTGCTATCTCTCAACACGTAAGAAACTACATAGTTATTTTATAAAGAGCCAATAAAATCATTTATCGATCTTTATTTCACTTACTTGGTTCATTTCATCGACAAATGCAAATAACCTTATATAACTGAAACTAATCGTATCGTAAGTGAATCTGATAGTCTTTGAATTATTAATTAAACGCTAATAAACATACCAGAGGGATTTCCATGCTATTGGTCTCCTAAAAACTGAAAGATCAATTAATTGTGCTAAAATTGCTTGCATTTATATTTGCAGAAACATGTTCTTTGATCCTGTATGTAATAATTTGCATGTAGACTTGCATACGTAGGCACATACGTCCTTATTTAATACATACATTATAATATATTATTATATAGCATGCATTTGCTGTACTTGTACAGGTAAAACGAAACGCAAAACAAAACCAGAAATGTTCACACTGTTTGTCTTCGCATCTAATTCAATAATATTTATCTATTTTGCCTATTATTTATAGGACAGCTTTTCGCACACATTTTTATCTGACCAATCTTAAACTGTTTGTACCAATTAATTATTATCACGTGAAGCTTTATTTCAACTTTTATATAACGACATTTTTTCTTAATATATATTTTCTACTCCGTTTTAATTACAAAAGTGATGTGGTGTGATAGAAGAATTTACAATTAGCAAAAGCTGAGAATAAGGATCCATTTACTTCACGTGTCACGCCAATTTGTTAAATAAAATTAATGCGTTCTTATCAATTTTTATACTGTCAAGCTTTTCTCTTTGCAAACACAATTTATAACTTTAATGCTACCTTATTCATCTAAGTACTAATATATGCTGTCTTGTCTAAAAGCATAAAAAATATATTATGGATTGTTCCTGCTTTATTCAAAGAGATAGATACACCTGATTCACGAGATACACTTATTTCAATCATCAATTATATGTCTAAGTGCTTAAACTGTAGAATTTTATTCTTTCCTTGAATTACTTAATATTATATACGCTCATTTGAATTAGCAATTACGTTTCTGTATATTGAGAATAAAAGATTGCACCAGGAATAGAAGAATGCATTATTTTCTTCTGGTATATTAGTTTAAGTCTAGTAAGAAGATAAGTTATATGCAAATAATCCTTTCGATAAGCTGTAGCTGAATAAAATACCGATTTTATACAAGAATGTATATCAAAATAGCATAGAAGAAGAAACACTGCTTTACATAAGAGACACACTTCGACGGTATACATACAAGGTCAACGTAAATCAACCCTTTCATAATGCAAAATAGACTGTTGTGTAAAGTAAGTAATTTAATGCGCAAACTACTTTGATTTTTACATCACCGTGCTTTACTTTAGACAACATCACTCAACACTTAACATATTTCTTCTATATAAAATGGCTTATCTTTACATACGTAATATCTATATCACAATACATACTATATTATACATCGTCAGCTAAGGCGACTTCAGATTGAACGTAATTAGCAATCCAGGAGACGAAACAAACAAGATCATGAAAAAGAAACGGCAAGACTGGTTTCGCTTTTCAAATATTCTCACACTGCATTTCTTTAATCAAACTACATTCTACTTAAATATGCCTGGTACTACATGGCATAGCTACATTTCATTAAGGTATTAACTATTCCTGAAGTTAAAAATACATTTTTATAATTTTTCAATGCAAGAAACTCATAAAAACAAAAGAACACACACTGGCATAAAAGACAAGACATTGATTGCTCAACGGATTAATTACGGAGGACATCTAAGCAAGAATTTAACAACAACCAGGAATTATTAAACTCATTGTCATTGCACCCACGCGGTCATTATCTACAAATAGTTTAGCCAACACTTTTCAATGAGATGGTGAAAAAACGCTTAGAAATTTTTAAACTGCATTCTTTTCTGCACTGCGATTATTGATATACATAGCAGTTTCAGCTTTACATTATTGCTATTACTTACATTACAGAAAATGTTAATAAGGTCAAAAAATGGAAGAGGAAACTTTAGTTGTAAATTGCAAGTTGCATTTGGATGCTTGTGGAGAACCGCAAAATAAAAATTGCTTACTTATCTTGAATGTTACAGTTTGTTCATGGTATGTCTATTATGTAACCCAATTGTAAACCAGGCAGCTTGGTTTTGAACTGGAAATGAAGTAACTTCACTAAAATATTTATAATGTTGTTGCAAGTATGATGTGAAGAGTAGACAGCAAAACAAAACTGTCTAAATGTACAAATATCAAGTTACTTTATTGTTAAAATTAAAGAGATACGTAATTCTAGTTTTTATAGAAAAATTCTTGTTTTGACTCAAATATTAAAGGAGGATCGGAAATAAAATTATGCGTATACCTATACATAATTTTGTATTTAGTTTATTTTGTCCGAATAGTTTTGGCTGTAAAGGGGGTAAAATGCATATACATTTTTGTATCACTAATTTCACTTTAAAAAATTGGTTCCCGAAATATTTCGCAACAATAATTAATTTCTATTGCAGAAAAATATACTGTCTACCATGTTTTTGCATTATTACCCTATTTTTATGCTAAGAGAAGTGGAGCATTGTGTGAAATGTGAATACAATGTGTGCAGTTGTCTACATCGGAGAATTACGTAATTAAATAGCTGCCTTTTCCTTGTACAACACTCATAATTGACAGCCGACTCTAGACTATAGGCGCAATACATTGTGCATTGTATCATACCTCCAAGAAATAATAAGTCAATTTTAGTGTCGGTAACACAACTAAATTACCTAAATTCACAAAGTAATTTATAACAAGTCTCCGGTGCGCGTTATATCATTCTTACTGCACGTATTGTACATACATACACCACACTATACACTTTTCCCTATGTTTAGATTCAGATCTAGTTAAGAAAGGATGTACTTATAAGATTAATATGCAAGTTGTGAGAAAGTCTCAATTTAATTAAGTAGTAGACAACGCAGTGCAAGTAGACCTGATTATCTCCATCCGCAGTCAAATTAAAACTATTTTTGAGTTTTCAATTTCTCGTGTTTTTAGAAGGCAGATTGGATAATCTTTTACTTTTGAATTAGTGACTCCAAAAAATGAAATTGCAAATTCAGTTTTAGAATTATAAATAATATTTACTTTGAATAGTACGGCATACAATAATTACGCTATTTCTCGAATATGAATTGATTACCATTAAAATGTTGCCACTATATACGAAAAAATATTTCGTTTTACTCTTTATTTGGAATCGCATACATAAAATTAAAACATAAATATGTACATAGATAAATCAGTAGTAGAGTACCAAATATGGGTTGGTGTCCGGATAAGGAGTACCGCGATACCCTCAAAATTAGTTATATTATAATTACGTTAGATTTTGTGTACCAATGGCGGGTCAGAGTTCATTTTGTCTCTCACATAAACTTTTATTCAGCTATTTTGGCATATATCATCTAACCGAGTCTGTCTCACAATTTCTAAATAATTAACTCTGATTCAGAGATGAGGACAACCATGAAAATCATAAATATATTTCTAAAAACATCACAGTACCCTACACATCGCTCATACATTTTTTTAAAAATAAAAATGACATAATATTATGCAATGAAACTGGAAGTCGGTGATTTATCAATTTTTCAATCAGCGAAATAAACCAAGACGATGTCAGAAGTCAGAGTCAGAAAAGCCTTAGGAGGTCTGCAGACAATTCGTATGGCAACAGTTAAAAACTTGAGTCAATTCAGTCACGGCGACCCTGACCGTCACGAATTTATCCAAGGAAGAGAATCCAGTCAAGTCTAGTAGGCAATTGAATGGAAGAAGATTCTGCATTCATTCAATTTGGAGATGTTCACTATAAAGCTAATAATCAAGACAAACCAAACCACAACGTGCAAAAAAGTTAAGCATGCATATGTAAAAATGCTAATCATTATTAGCCAACAAAACAACACAGTTTATACTGATTGATAATTATATCATAGCGCCCACGTTTAAGTAACTTAAGTATGCAGGTTATACTTTATTATTTCTTATATTCCTAAAAGATATACCTACCAAACCCATTTAAAGGATATAAAAACAGAAAATATTGTTGATTTCGCACGCACTCCTCCGGTCCTGTCTTGTTATGTCCTATGGCTAAATGTCCACTCCCTAATTTGCTGAATGATTTGAATTTTTCTCATTCACAGTCAAAAGATAAAGGCAAAGGTGAGATAAAATCAAGTGAATACGTAGATAAAACACTCATACCTAACACATTACATGACATTTACAATTTTTTCATGTGTTTTCAACAACAATCTTTTTAAGGTGGGGAATGTTTTTCACTTTGGTATAAAAGAAAGCTTTATAACCCTAAAATGCAGAATAATGTGATTTTAACAATAATAGTGTTCCACTGCGTTTCTTTCATGTATTTAGGCAAATCCTTAAGAATTTAAGAGTAAAAAGGACCTAAAATCTAACAAAATAAGCAATACGACGAAAACAAAAGAATCAAGTATGAAAATTACTTATATCATTAAATAAAGCTGCTTTCCTATTGCCCGATAAAATAATAACCCTCCAGTCCTGTAAAGTAAGCACTTGTACTATATAATAGTAGTAAATATATTCCATTGTAGAAGAATCAAACGCAGAAGAGTGGAAATCTTGAAAAATACAGAGATTAAAGACACACGCTCCTATTTATGTTAAGTATATATATTATACAACATGCCATTATAATCTATATAATTAATCGGCACATCACACAAAACGCAAACCAGAACTTGAAGTGTAGCATACATACAAGAGGTTGAACACTTCATACTCTCATGTCGAATATAAACAGAGCTAGGACATGCATTTACATTTTTATAAATGGGACATTGGCCCTGGCCATCGTTTTGGAGTTCCTGAGCGTTTTTATTTTGCATAATTAGGTGAAATTACAAGAATCCTCCAATATAATATGGTCGGTCTGATTTTCAAGATATATTAAATTACAATTTGGAAGCGAGTTGATATTTCATTATAACTAATTACAATTGGGTTGTCTGCAATTGCAAATTGTAATTAGGAAAATAATTGCGAAAATTGTGAATTTTTTAATGCAGATTTTTTACATAGGTATTATTATAATTTTTAAATATTTTTAATAACCTTATTTTTAAAGAACCTAACGTACACTAAATCTATTTTGTTATGCACTTTTATGGTTCTATAATTTTTAAACTATGTGTTGTGCATTTAATTTGATTGATTAGACATTGCACATTAAATACACACATATTTTGAAAATAAAATATCCAATTTTGCTTATTTGGGACGGTTTGTATCTGTGTATGGGTACGCAGCAGGATTGTCTCATTTATACTATTTATTTATAGTCTTCAGCTCTTAAATAACTATTATTGCAACTAACTGAAATAAGTTTTATAGATATTCTAAACATTTGCATTCCAAAGTAGGAAAATGTTTTGCTAAATTTTATGGCATTTTGCAATTTTCATTTCACGACGTATTTTGGATTTGCATATGCCCTACAGACGTACACTTGTGCTTTTATTTTGTGTCTTGCTGTTTTCCTGATTTAATCTATAAAAAACTATTTATGTATAAGAATAAACTTGGGTTTGGAACGACACCATTGTCGACTCGACTCTATTTTTATTTCTTACTGCATGATTGGGATTTCAATTTTTATTACCCATTCTTAAGTCTACTTTATGGAACTGCCAAACTACATGCACTTGTTAGGAATGCCTACTTTTGTCAAATACAACGTACAATATAGTTGAGCTGACATTTAGCAATATTTATGCATTTATTACCTTACTTTTCGTGCAGAAGGTTCTCATTGAGTTAAATATACACATACTGTACTGTATTACATACATTATGTAACATTCAAGCACACTCACTTCGTACATAAATATTATTATTGTTAGCAAAATCATGTTACGCATATGAACTATATATCCTGGAAGGTAATTAAATTTACATATTTGATTGCTGTGCAAAATACAAATACGTTGTTTACTCATACATACTTTGCCAAAACGCATAAACAAAGGATTATAAATCTTTAATTTCATGCACATCTTTATTGACAGATTTATTGCAGATATTGTGTGTGTTTTTGCAAATTTAATATCACTTACAACCCTTTTTAGGCGCAGCCAATGTCTACAACTTGTATTGACATATTTACTATGTAAGCAAAGCACTATAATGTAGTAATAAGTACGTAATCAACGTAAAAATAGGAAGATAAGTTACATTGTATAATTACTATATTAGTAGATGCATGAGTTTTATGAGCTAATAAAATCTGTGAACCAATTTTGGCCATAAATAAGCGTAGGTAGTGTTTTCCCGTATCACGTTGTGTTTTAATAGTAAATCCTAATCTTAATGATTTTTAGGGACAAAATTAAAGAAAAAGCATCTATAATTTGCCTTTATACATCTGTACATTGCACGACACGCTTTGTATTGCATACTACAATTTTAGCGAATTGTGAGTCATGATGTAGTAAAGCTTGCTTAATTGTTTTCCGTCTTACGGAGACTAAAGGTCAATTAATCCACAGATTATTGGTTCTTTTTATTCTGTATATGTAAGATACACTTTAAACTATCTATTATCGTTTTGACGTGGCAATAATTTATACCAAGACCTGACATTCTATTCTAAAGGTAAATAATTGCTTAATTTTCAATATAAAATATGAATGCGTCATAAACATGAATATTCTAGGTATTCTTACGTACAGTCATAGTATTACAATTATATTACCTGTTGAGTATTTGAAGAAGATTTACCTTTTAGTGTTAATATTTAAGCAATACACGGCATTTTAAAATATGCATGTGTTTGAAATCGTGGTATGTGTCATGCCCCATCAGTCTTCGTCATTTTAGGCATATTTTTACATTATTTACACCCTTCTTGTCTATTGTGGAGGTACTATTGCGTATTATGTATTATATTTAAGTATGAGTTAAGACAGAATTTAAATACGTACATACTTTTATGCACATTAGATAGGAACTTTGACTAAGGTAATTTACAAACAAGCTCCAAACTATAAATACCTACCTATTACCTATTCCTGATAGAAATTCTAAGAAATACCAGACAATGGAGAATATTGTTTTTAAAGCAATCTGTTTAATCCCTGTTCAGGTAAAGTTAAATACATTTGCATTTGCTTAAGGCATATCGATAGAAAAACAAAATAGCAACCATACAACAGCAAAAGTACCAAAACGCAAGCCAACAATGGAACCCAAGAAGGTCAAGTTTACGGATAAGTCAACTAAATAGTTATTACACGTGGTGAAGGAAAATATGACATGGACAGCCATGACCGTGACAGTGGAGTGGACACACACGCACAATATATTTGTATTATAGTAGTAGGTACATACTATGTATACCTTATATTATGTAGCTACGTATATTTAACAAAGGAAATGTTTTATACGCGTAGTATACTTATACTTAATATAAATTGATATTAAGGTAGTATACGAATGTTATATAAAATTATAGTATACTTAGTAATGAAAGGATGAGTTCAAGGTGTGTGGGGTACTTACATACAAGTCATAAGTATTTTAAATAGGGAATGACGATACTTAATGTAAACTAAATGAGGTGGTCTCCTTATAGAATCTTTAATTGTTCATCAGTGTCAGAAGGGAAAAGAAAGGCGTCTCCAACTGGATTCCTTCTGGGAATTATTGCCTTTTGGCGTTTGTTAGCTGAAATTACTTACAAAGACTCTTACTGGACATTAAAAGCAATCAGTATCAGTGAATTACGATTTCAGATAGGATGCTCAATTTTATGGCTGTTAAAGCACAAGTCGAAAGTCTAAATCATTAACATGCAGCGACGGCAATGCGTCTATGCGATAAATATTATCGTTTACGTGTCTCGTATACAGCATGTGCCTATGTATTCATTCAAAATTTAACATATACACTAGAATTGAACTTGAGTCTAAAAAAATACACCAATAGTTTTTGCTGGCTGTTATTTAGAAATCGTAAAAATATCATTTTTATTTTTTGAGTATGAAAATAATTTCCTTTTCATGTTCGCTACACATACAATTACAACATACCTATCTAGATTGCTTTGGCACCTTATTCGATCATTTTGTAATATGAATTATATAACGAATATAAACATAAATGAAGATGTGATGGAATAATACATACAGGGTAGTGAGGGTAGCATATAAATGGCATTGGTTCCAGAACTTGTTAAAAAGAGATACATATTCATTTGGATTTAGAATGATTTTGCCTTTGTAAGTGTGTAAACCACAGGCAAAATAATATGTGTATGGGCAACCCTGTAGAAATAAATGTATTTTAGTATGCATGCAGGATATCGTAAAGTTTTGCTTAGAAGACAGAAGCCCTTGAGCTAACACATTTTAGGTACATTTCATCTTCATCCCGGATTTCGCAACTTCTTTTATACATGTAGTGTCAGTATCTATAACTATTTACTACACCTGTGAGACCTGTGAACTAATCTCTTAAATTATTGTGGCACTTTTATGTTTTATATTACCTCCAACCTTAGGAACACTTAAATGGATACAAGTAATATAGTTGTGCAATCTGCGGGACTCGTTTATGCAATTTATCAATAATTATTTCTTGTCTGTGATTTGATTGTAGTGTTATTGTTATTCATTACGCATCATTTGCACTTATTATGTCATTCTGTTGATACTGCGGACCTATACAAATTAATTTGCTACTACATATAGATGTATAAAAACATTATCGCTACACTGATGCATATTACGCTATTGTTTTTGCATAATAAAAACACAGAGCATATACTTACTAGTATTCAAAATAAAAGCAGGGTATGTCTGGTTACAATGAGCACAGATATACCATTATAGTACCTATAAGAGCCATGCATACTAGCAAGTAGCAATATTTTTTGCTATGTAAATTTTCATACTTTATTTTACAATTATATAATACATTTAACACACATACATTTTTTGCTATTCTCCACTAAAAGTACAATATATTGCTTCGTTTGGGATTTCAATTCCTGACTGGTACACTATTTTACTACTATGTAACCTGAATATAAGTTTATACCTAAGCATAAAGATTAAACCTTAATATTCACTCTTTAATAAATTAAAACTTTGTCATTTATTACATATCATAGCATGATGCATGAATGAGAATTCAACTATTTAGTATTACGAGATATCTACTATAGGTATGTGTTTATTTCTTTACAATCGTCAACTAGAAACTCATGATGCTAACTAATGAGTGTGTAGAAAATACAGTTTATTTGAGACAAAGTTGAACGAAACATGAAACATTATTAAATAAGGAAAACACTCACCGTAAATATCATATAAGCTTTCTAAATCCGTAATACTGTAAGTAATGCATACATCACTATAAACACACATTGTGTTGTACATATAAGTAAAATGGACAATGAGTACTAAATAAATGACTATTTAAATGAGTTTTATGTTTTTAAACCGGAATTGTTGTGTGGTTGGGTATTTTCATGTGTTCCTTGCGGTTTTCCTCCTTGACAATCTCTGTGTGCCTATTTTCATACTATCGAACCGAACCTAAAAGAAACTATTATTATATTGGGTACACAACTTATTAACTAAAATGTTAATGAAGTAGAGAAATAATTAATGACTACATTTTAAATACAAGTTTACAAGTAAATACATTGTATTCGGTATTTATTTTGTCCATTTGTTTGACACTTGCTTTGTTAGCTAAATGCAGATTACTACTATAATTAGGTCGTGCAATAAAATTGTGTTCATAATAAATTATTTTACTAACAAATACGATTAGGTAAAGGATTAGGATAGCTTAAAAATACTAAAATGCCCATTTCTCATTTATTAACTGCGTCTATGTACCAGTCTGTTACAGAACCACCAAAACAGGAAGATTCGAAACAGGTAAACTGACAATTACAAAAAGATTCGTCAGAGAAGCTTCAGAGAATTTTTTACCTAAACAATTTTTTAAACTATTTAATTGTAGAATGGTTTGCCAAAAGAAAATGGACATGAAGAAAAGTACAACAATGAATTAGTAGACGAGGAATTGTCGAAACCTGACTACGGTCAACAGGATGAACAGCTTTTGTTGATTGACACTGACGGGGGCACTGAAGATGCATGGGCTATTTTCATGGCCCTCGCTGCTCATCAACATGCAAGATTTCCAAGGGTGAAGATCGTAGGGATTTCCTGCGTTCATGGAACTACCTCTGTGGAAAATGCTTGCATCAACGTGTCGCGAATTTTGCATACAGTCAATGAGAAAACAGTAAGGCTGCAAAATAAAGTTTAAAAACTAGAAATTCAATTCTTTTTAAAAAATGTACCGTAGAAATTAAAATAACGTTTGTATTTTTAAGATCCCAGTTTTCAAAGGGATGGAGACACCAATGGTCTCCAAATTCGAGCTTTATAATTACGCGACTATCAATGGGATGGATGGTTTTGGCGATAGCAAACTTCCTCCGCTGAAGTTTAATCCCGTGGTGGAATATGAACATGCTGTCAATGCAATAATCAAATTGGCTAAAACGTACAAAGGTGAATTTCCACTAAATGCATTTACTTTCGATTAATATTCTACTGTATTTGATTTTGATAATTTTTAGGGAGGCTATCCGTTGTTTCTCTTGGTCCGTTGACCAACATTGCAATGGCTGTCAAAATGAAGCCCGAAATTACCAATTACATTAAGGAACTAGTCGTAATTGGTGGAAATACTCATGGTAAATTATTTTCTGTCTTGATTAATACCCAAAATTCATTTACAAAACAAAAACCAAGAATTACGTAATAATTTTGCTAATTTTTGCGTAGAAATGAAAAAAGCATACATGAATAAATTAGACAGATGCAATAATTTGCAATTATATTGTTAGGAATCGGTAACGTCACAGCCTGCAGTGAGTTTAACTTCTACGCGGACCCAGAAGCAGCAAATGTGGTCCTTGAA
>JAQFYC010006775.1:0-11627 GCA_034694165.1 Tomocerus mixtus
CTTCTCATGTTGATGTTAGCTAAATACGTTGACTGAACTGTTGCTGAGCTGCATTAATGACACTGCAGATTCTATAACATTGTTTTATATAACTGACTCTGACTCTACATGTGTCTAGTGTGTAGCTTTTAATGTTTCTCTCTCTCTCTCTGATATAATTGTAGTATGGGATTTTATCTAGTTCATCTTTATAACTACATATACTTAGGTAATAGTAATAAGTTCCAAGTCCAACTAATTATAAGTAACGCGTATATGTCGTAGACAGGAATATGAATTCATTTTATTGGTTTATTATTTCTTGTATAACTTTATTAGTTCATTTTATGCGCAATAGGCATTTTATGCTATAACTGGACACAAATAAGGAAATAATTTATTAATTATGCAAAGTTGCAATTGTTATGACAAAGTTTTCTGACTTTTGGCAGTTGGTGTTGGTACAATAATTAAATCTTATTAAAATTAGAGTTTTGCATACTTTTATATTGATCCTACTGACTTTGAGCTCTTTTTGCCTAGTACACTTAAGATTCAGTGAAGAATATGTAAAGCTATTTAGTATTTAGTGAGAGATGTTAAATATGTCTTACTTGTTACGTCTACGTCTACATGAAGCTTTTGAATGCAAGCAGACTTGCAGTGCAGTTAGTTGTTAACTTTACTTTTAAATGGTTGCTTGGTGTTCTAACAGTGTTTACACTCTAGAGTACAGACATGTCAGTAGGCTACAGGGTGAAGCTAAAGAATTCGAAACTTTTATGATCTATAACAATACGTACATTGAATTGCATGGTGCATAATTCTGCTGTTGTATTTGTTCTTTTGTACGAATACGTGTGTAACTATTATATTGTATGTGCTGAAGTACCTGTCTCTCTGCGTTACTTACACTATTACATACATTGCAATTCAAAATTCAATGCATTGATAAGTTTGTATATAATATTACATAGTTTTATTGTTAACAGCTAGCGATAAAGATTTTTGCATTAGGAGCTTATAGCTTGGAGCCTTATCGGTACAGTTCTCTCTGATAGTGCTTGCCATTAATACTTTTTGCTTTCCTTCTTCAGCATTTCCATATATTTATGTTAAGTGTTGTGCTGCACCAAGTTTTAGTTCGCTTAGCTTTAGCTTTAGTGTGGAGTGTAAGCTTAGATTGAGTTAAGTTACGTTTGTATATAGTCTATAGATGTCTTGTCAGCCATGAAGGAGGAATGATAAGCATAATGATGTTGGTTGGGATACACAGGCCGTGAGAATGAACGGATAGATTTCTTTAGCTGACTATTTAATAGAGATTATTATGAGTACCTACATAATATGGTGTTTACCATACAGATAACATTTATTTTATTTGTATTTCGGCTTCCATTTGCTTAGACTCATTCTACTATCAGATAGTAATGTATAGCGAGTGTAAATAAAAAATATATCCTTCATGTTTCATTTAATAAGATCAGATTTGATTGTTGTATCTTTATGATTTAATATTGGCTTTGGCTATACGATTGTATTCTTATCATATAGAAATTATTTAGATACTGCTATTTAATACATCCATTCGGTACATAAGGCATAGCTGTGTTGTAAATACAAATAGTTAGGTACTACTCATATATTTAGTTGTATCGTGTCGTAAATGTTTATTAAAGTTAGTTTGTATGTCATTCTACATGAGAATTCGTAATGTGTTAACTTGTAATTGAATGGATAAGCGATGAAAATTAAGATTGGCTTTAACTTACATACATAAGTCTATGTCTAAAGTCTAAGGACGCGAGATACGAAGTGAAGGCAAGGCAAGGCAAGTGTAGTCATAATTTACTTTGTAAAGAATCAATTGAAGTTTAATTAAAGATAATACGTAAATAATCTTTGTATTGTGCTATTAATAACTAATGTTATGTAGGTAGTATGTAGAAACTTGGTAGTTTTGTTTAGTTAGTAAAGTTTTTCGATTTTGTGAAACTGTAAAAGTAAATATGAGATGGTTGCTTAAGGAAGACCATTTGCTGTTGTGTTGGCTTAAGCAAAGATAAATATACTTACAGTAGGTAGTATGGAGAATGGAGAAATTAGAAATTAATGAAGTTTTAAAAAGTAAGTGTGTAAAGCTAACTTGAACATTAAAGTATAAGTTGGTAGGGTAGTGTGTATAGGGATAGGGATTTTGCCACTAACATGAAAATAATTACTTAATTCCTTGGTTTATTTTGGGTTCTTTGTTTAGTTGGTGTAGTTAGTGGAGTTGGTTGGAACGTTGGAAGTTGGAATGAATTGGTTTGGACAGAGTGAGCGGAGAAAGGCTAATGCGAAAGAAAATGAAAGAGCTGTTTGCTATGCTGCTCGTTGCAGAATGATAATGAGAGCTATAGATAGAATGCTGGGTTAACTTACATTATTTATTTATAGTTGACAAAAGATCTAATTAAAAGTAAATCACTCTCAGAATGGGATAGAAATCAGAATCAGACAGAATGATCACTAAGCAAAATAGAAATGCACAGCGGCGTGTACAGTTTTATAAATATAGTTCACTCGACAATAAGGGAAGGTTTTATCGAATTATGGGCACTGTACTACTGTGAGTGGGCATTCATTGACTTTAGTTTCTCAAATAAACGATGAAATTATATTAAATACTCTGTAGAGCAATTATTGTTCTAATTACCAAATGCAGATTTGTCAGGGACTTGTTACTTATTAATTGTACATGTTTTTTTTATAGAAAATTAATTATCTATAACTTATAATTTGTGTTAAAATTCTGCATCAATTTTTGAAATCGTTAAAAATGGTGTTTAAAACTCCACTTTTACAAAATCGCTGAAAAATATTGCGAATTTAAGTAGATTTTTATTGCAGAGATGCATTTTGCAGCCTATTATTTATGCAAAGTTTTTCTATTTCAGAATTAAGGTACAAATAATATGAAATTGCCTGATTTAGTTTAAAAATGGAAATAATTGTTTAACATTTAGCCTGAGTTTTCTTATGCACGCCACTGCACTGACATGGTAGGGGGTAAGGTTAATTGGATACTCAAGATATCTAGTATCTACTTTACCTTAGTAGGGGGCATGTGCACTGTATAACTGTATAATAAAATTAAGTGTTGCAATTGTAACTTTAAGTAGGTACCTTAAGTATTGTCATGAAAAGGACTCCAAGTATAGAACTGTTAAATGTTTGAAAGAGTGAAGTGAGATTCAGTTTCAGCATGCACTGTACTCTCAATAAGTAAATGGACATCATTCTGAGCATCACATCAGTTAATTTATATTTGAATAGTCTGACTAAATATTTGATGAGTGAGACTGAAACTGACTGGGTAGTTGTTGGATGAGGATGAAGAACTTTTGTTCTGTACATTTAGGTTTAGGTAGTTTGTATGTAATGTAATGACTTGTCCTTAGTTTGTGTAACTTTTGTATTTATATGAAGCTTTAATGAACTTGTTTCACTTTGCTCTGTTTTACAGTGAATCGGATGTTCGGCTTTCCCGAGAGAGAAGTAGATTTCTATCTCCCTCAACTGGTCACAATGTACATCCAGATGCACGATGTTGCAGAAGTCCTTCATCCCTATTTAATTCATAGGTTTGTGTGTTTCCTTGTTTTCTAATTATAATCTACTGTTTCATTTATTTACATAAATTCTTCCAGAATTGCACAAAGAGGGCAATTTCTATCTCTGCATGAGTTCTGCTCTGACTCTGACCTTTCAAGATTTTTTGTCCTACTTATAATTGTCAGTAATAAACAACCCATCCTACAAAAGATTCCATGTAATTGTCATTGTAAAACGTTATTATGCTTTCGGCTTTCCCTTAAGATGTTCACATTCACAGGGTCCGTAGAAAAGGAACCTTTTTTCATGCTTATAAAATAATAAAATCAATTGTTATTCATCCAATGACTTTACTAAGACTGTGACCTTGCCTATTCGAATTGTACGTTCTAAGGTCACATTTTGCCGAATAATTCATGTAAACTTTTTGAAGGCTATGTAATTTGTATTGTGGCCGGCCACACGTAATTGTAACAAATAATTATGTTAAAATTATTCTAAGGATTATAAGTAGCCTTTACCCTTGGCCTATTAAAAACTGCCTGTTGTTTTCTTCCTTACTTACTTACACATTAAGATGGTCCTGAAAGTTTTCTTTGGCAGCAGCAGATAGTTTGATAAAATGTAAATATATGAGCAGCTTAAGAGATATAAATTAGAGGAATGTCGGAAGAATTATATATTTCTATAGAAAACTTGGCATATTTTCCAAAAGTTCTCTCGATGGATGTCAAGGAAGTTCTCAATGAATCATTTTGATATTTTTTATCCAAAATAGATGTAGGAGGTCTGTGGATTTCAGTCTACAGTGTGCCTGGTTACTCGACGCCTACGCTTCTGATGCTCATTGCCAGTCCAGGAAGAAATCCCATGGCACAAAGTTAAAGAATTTTATTTTATCCGACTCTCTAAGGTAATTGATGCATATTACAAGAAATTAATATTTTTATATATTTAATACCTAATTATTGATGCATTAATAATGGGAAAGAATATTATTTATTAATAAACGTAATTTTCTTTGATTAGGCCAAAAGACATGAAAAACTTTCGGAAGCTGTCGTTTCTCCAGTCCCCTTCGTCTCCGTGTAGTGGTCCGCCAAGTTTTCCTCCACCTAATCCTGGTTTCCAACCTACCTTCGCCATGAGTAGCTCTAATCACCATTCCAGGCAGAAGACTCACCAGAGATCACTCTCTGACGCTCCAGTAATGAAAAATGGCTTTAGTGAAAGTAACTTGAATGTAAGTCGCAACGGACATCGACGAGTTGGTTCTTTCGGCCTCCCGAGAAACTGTTTAGGAGATCTCACGTCAGGACATGGCTACGATAACGGATGCATGTGTTTTGAACCTGTTTTCAATGACTTAAAACCTTCCGGTGAAGACTGCGTTTGTGGGGTAAGTTTATCACCGTCACTTCCCACTATTATATGATCCTATACGATACGGAACATAAAGTATGCTCGGGTTTTGTCAGATTACAAAAAACACGAATTTTTAGTTTTGATTTGATTTTATCCACAAATAACGATATAACATTGTGATTTCTTCCTTTAGGCTGCCAGACTAGCTCCACAATTGGAATTTATGAAATCTCTTATACAAATCGGGAAGAATTTGTCGACGATAGCAACGAAAGACGACAAAACGCCGAAATTGATAGCAGAATTGAATTTAGTCAATTTAAATCTGCCTGCCCGAGTTTGGCTTCCAGTACATGGTCATATTACTCACATCGTCCTACGCATTCCGCCCCAAGACGCTACCGTCCTCAATTCCAAAGATAAGGTACGTACCGCAACACTTCAACCTAATTATTATTATACCAAAGTGTACGTCTCAAGTAGTATAGCAAAGCTTATACAAAAAGTTGAACTTTTGTCTTATTCTTTTGGTACGCATTGGAATGACTGGTTTTTGGATTTCTGTGTGGTGAGAACTAAATGGAGAGATTTATATAGCTGCTCTTTCCATGTATTTATTTCTCTTATCTGCCAGTGGATTAGATGTGTAAAGCGAGAAGAAGAGAGAACCAGACGGGAGAAAGAGTTATGGTTATTCCTCGGTGGAAATTGAATCGAATATAAGTTTAGCTCAAGAGTTAGTAACTAGTTAGCACCGCAGTATCAGTCACTATGAATGTAGACCAAAGTAGAGTAAAAGTAGTTGGATGGAATTTGTGGAAGAAGAAATAGCTGAAGTAGTTTATTATGGTTTATAGTAGTGTAATGCGGATTGCCACGTAATCGATTTAGCACGGCTATCTATTAACTATGTAACCAACGTAGCTAAGTAAAGTAAAGTAACTGACTGAGTGGATGAATTATATTTTCCTTATAGACTCCTTATATGATCTACGCTGAGGTTTTGCAAGTTCTCGACACTCCTACAGCCAGATTGCCACCGAAACCAACAATTAATAACATGTTAAGACATTCGAGATCTGAAGAAAATATCCTGGAAGGTGTTCCTCTAAGCTCATCGCCTCATAATGGAGAAACGCATTTAAGTAACGATTCCCCTCCATCCTCCTCCAATTCAAACTTGCCAACGTCAAATAACAGTTGTGCTGATCTGAACCTCAACTCTGATTGCTGGTCACAAGAAGATGACGAAATTTCCCAACAAGTAAGTGCATTTCATTCCATGAATATTTTTCGGATATATCTTTAGAAACTAGTAAATGAAGTTGATATATGCAATAACAATGTTTCTGTTTGACTTTTAGTATCTCCAATTAAAGTCAAAACGCTGCGATCGTGATACGATATCACAAATGAGCCAAGATTCTTGCGACTCACGAGAGCCGGTTTTTGTGGCTGCTCTAGATATTCGGAGAAGACTGTCTGAATCGATACACACACCGAAAAGTACATTTCAACGAGATCCTGAAGATCCGAGTGCTTCTGTGTTGAAAGAACCGTTTGAGATGAAGGTAAGTGTTGGATATAAATTACGTACCTTCAGATTCCAACTCTGCGGAAAGATTCTCTAATATCCGTGTAACTTTAAGTATTTAGGCAAATGGGATTTGTCGGATTGGGTTTAATGGTTGTTTCCTTTGTGCTATAGGAGCAAAGAATTAAAAGCAGCAGTCCGTTTGGCCAGCTCAACGGATGGAAACTGCTTCCTTGTATAGTGAAATGCGGAGATGATTTAAGACAGGAGCTAATGGCCTACCAACTGTTAGCTTTGCTCAAGGATGTATGGACTGAGGAAAGAGTTTCCCTTTGGGTTCGACCCTGCAGGTAAATGGATTTATGTGATTCTCGTCCTGCACGAATAGTTTGTGATTCACTGGTTTACTTATTCCGGATTACATGTGTCTGAGCAATAAATCTTGTACATTATACAGGGTTGTGCTAGCTAACTGCACCTTTTTAATAATGTGTGTCTCACTATTTCTGTGATTTCTCTAGAATATTTGTGCTATCCAGTGACAGTGGAATGATCGAACCCGCAGTGAACACTGTGTCCTTGCACCAAATCAAAAAGCACAGTAAAATGTCTCTCATGGAATATTTTATACAAGAATTCGGAGAAGAAAATTCTGAAGGTTTCCTCTCAGCCCAAAAGAATTTCGTTGAAAGCTGTGCTGCCTACTGTCTCATTTGTTACTTGATTCAAGTGAAAGACAGGTAAATATTGCTTTAGGGAATTCAATTTCCACTTTCTTTGAAGGACCATGTCTCAACTCTCACTCTCATATGTGTTACGATGTGGTCTAAATGTTTGATGATCAACTTTTATTGAATCCTGTTCTTCTCATATGTAGGCACAATGGTAATATCCTCCTAGACAACGAAGGTCACCTCATTCATATCGATTTCGGTTTTATTTTGTCGACTTCTCCCAAGAATTTGGGATTTGAAAACTCTCCATTCAAACTGACTGAAGAATTTGTCCAAGTGATGGGTGGTCTAGGATCCGATATGTTTGTATACTTTAAAATCTTAATGCTACAGGTAATTAATTATTACTTACTAATTACTATCTAACTTTCTAGAAATCGCTATTCACTAATAATTCATGAATAATATTCGTTGAATATTGTTGTAATGTGCTAATTTCTTTGTTTACTCAGGGCTTAGTTGCTGCGCGCAAATACTCAGATAAAATTCTGCATTTAGTCGAAATTATGAGATCTGGTAAGTAAATCCACGAAAAAGGCTATTTTTTTATTTCTTTAAGTATTTAACATAGACAGAAAAAGACAATTAAAAATTGTGAAATATTTCCAGGTTCTAATCTCACGTGTTTAAAATCGGGAGTATCGACGATAAGTTCCCTCAAGAGCCGTTTCCACATGAGCATGACGGAGGAACAGTTGCAATCTCTCGTGAATGACTTGGTGAATCAAGCTCTTAATTCTTTGACAACTACACTCTACGATCGTTTCCAATACTTTACAAATGGAATATTGTGATTTTTGCTCTGTCCTTTTTTCAAATTTAATATAAAGTGTACGAATAACATTAGTCTCAAATCCAGTACTCGACTCGTACTTTACCTTCATCTGACTATCCTTGTCCTTAACTTTAACTATATAACTAAATATAAATGGAGTAGACTTTACTGTAAAATATTTCGAATTAAGTCAGACGAAAATATGCCATTATTATAATTGTTCAGAATTCAGAGCATTTCATCCGTTCGACCTATACACTCGCATTTTGTGTTGTACTGTACCATAATAATGTAATAGGATTTTTTCGGATAGATAATTATTATTAGTAACTTAGGAATTTAATTATAAGTTGGTAATGTGTCCTTTTTGTGTATTTACGAAAAATGTAGCGAGTTTACCGTAGATTACTGTATGAACTTACTTATATATTACTCTTTAAATAATTAGTTATTAAATTCCATTAGTTCTTTCTCCAGCTAACTACTTACTTACTATTTAGCAATTATGGTAGAATTAATGAAAAGAGCCATTTATTATAAACAAAAACTTACATTCTCTAATAGATATACTCAACAACTTTATCTTCGGAAACAATAATATACATACTAATTAGGTGCGTTACCTAATTAATAACAATATACAATTTACTGTTAGACACTAAACATAAATAGATAGATACTACTAATTATTTAATTCCTGAACTACATTAATAGAAAAGAGGTTGCCTATCGTTATAGGCTTGTTGAATTTGTAAGTTCACTTTACTCAAGGTATGTATTCTAGTAAAACATCAAGTAATGAGAAAGATTCCTATTTAATTTTGTAATTGTGTCTAATGTAACGTAAAGTATAAAATAGCTAATAGTTTGGTGTAACCATTATTACAAATAATGTTAAAATTAAATAGTATAGTTAGCGATGTAATGAAGTTGTAGGGAACGAGAAGGATGTTTGGTTTCGATATTACTAAGTAGAGCAACATTACTATAACAAACATACATACATGCAAATATACTATTACAATACTATAGAAGGAACATTTAACTGTTACGAAGTTTCAGAGAGACATTGACAAGTCAAGATGGAAAATGTTAATGGCTTTTATTGAATGAACTCTACCTACACGGAAATAAGGTTAAGCTTAGAAAAATATAACAAATGTTACTGTAAAATTATGATATTGGATACGAAAGTGTTTTCGTTGAAAGACTTGAAATTCCATCGCATGGTGTTGAGTAGTGTTTGCCTTGTGGAAATGCAAGGGGCATGCAATTTTTCTATTTTTCCTTCGTTAACTTAACGGTAACTTTATTGTAATATTATTGTACGTGTTGTGTTTTTGAATTGAATTGAGTTGAAGTAAAGAGTATGATTTGTATTGCATTTGTACTGTAGTTTGATTCTCTTATTTGGTTATTTGATGAAATGAAATTGTATCGATTGCAATATTATTGTGTTGTGTGAGTATTGTATGAATTCATTATTAAAATGCTCCTTTGTCTGATTTATCATCTAATCGTAAGTGATCCTGCCTGATATGATATGATATTTAATGCATGCAATTCGTGTCGTGACGCTTTAAATCAATCAATACATTCACGACCATCCATGTAAATACAATTAGTGATTTTTAATATTAGATCCCTTATATCGACTGAGAATGAATTCTGGTTTATTGTGTATATGCAAGATACAGTGCCATGATAATGCAGACATACATAATATATGGGCTAAATGAGCATTTTTGCAAAAAATTTATATATGCTAATGCAATTTTAATCGATGGTAGGAAACCAGTGTCTGTTTGTATTTAATCTTGTGGTACTTGTCGTGGCATTGTTTGTGTATTTACACGATGTATCAGAAAGCGCTATGAAAATGTTAGAAATATCGGTACCCATAGTTGGTAGAAAATTTTGCACGCGTATGACAATTCCTATTGTTGAAATCAGTATTAACCAATACTTCCTGTTAATGGATATTTACGGATAAAAGTAGATCATTTAATGTTTAAGTGAGGCCTTCCTTGCACTTGAATATTTACGCTTCCCTATTGCTTATCGTAATTGAATCTTCTATAATTGGAAATGGGATTTCCATTTATTCTAGTATTCGCAATTTGCATTCGTTAGTTTCGCAACCTCCAATAGTGTACCTTTTACATATTTATGCATACAGATATGCCTGACTTGTCAACTAAAGATGAAAAGATGGAATGATTACAGTCTGCTGTGGGACTTCTTTGTTGCGTTCGTGCTTTAAATCGTTGTCTTGTGGACTGGAAAGGTATTATATTAAAGATGGTGACCGGAAGTGTCCTGAATTAATGACATACTTAATTGCATACAATTCAAAAAGACAAAGATACAGAATATAGCTCGTTCAACTTTTCTCATTGGTATTCATATTTTCATATTTATCAATTATATTATGTAAATTAAAAGTTTCCATCGTTTGCACACAAAAATTAAATTATTGGAGCTCGAAAATATTTTGTTAATTTCCGGCTAATCATCAGGCAATCATCGCCTAATCAATTCTATCCTTCAAAATGTTCCATATGAAAATTATTACATCTTTTAAATTCATGAATTTGGAAAAATTTACACTACGCTACAAATAATTACGAAAACTGAACTGCTTGTAAATATTGACTGAAATTGGATGCTGCATGTATTTATCAACCATTTTGCCATTTTTGCACTTACAGTTTGCGAAAACCACCTTTCTACAATAATATACCCAAAAACTCGAAATGTGTATAACCAAGAAATTTAAGTTAATTCTATACTAACTATCGCACTTAGAATAGCTCTAGGTTCTTATTATCACATACGCTAGCATATAATTTAGAAGCTTTATGCTAGATTAGTTTTTATTCCAATTCTAATCAACACAGTTAGCACTAATAATATTATCAAATAAGGAAGGCCTTCGATTTGTATCTCTTTCTATTGATTTAGTTTAGAGAATGAGACTAGAAAGATTGCATTTAATCAATCAATAGAAACGAACGAACGCTGAACGAATGTCTAAAAATCTATTAATACGAAATCGTAATTAAATACGTGTAGGTCATAAAAAATACATGAATATGTCTGCTGTAATTGTAATGTTGAGAAATCTTCTTAGATTCTTTGTACTGTCTATAAGTGCGTGTGTGTACAGTAAAAAGTACTAATGGTAATTATTACAGCTTCTAATTGTAGTGAAGTCGAGGTTTTAATTACAATTTAACTGTACAACCGGACCATGCAAATAAATGCAACAGTCAGAAAGCAACAAGCAAGCATCATGTACCAAAACCAATTAATGAATCTATCCTAACTTTTGTGATTCTAGATTATCTATACATATAAGTACGCAGAGAATTTAGCTTTAGTTTTTCTATCAACGAATTATAAAATCATGACTAGAAAAAAATTAATTAGTTATTGTGTATATGTACAATATAAAATGGCCAGGCGATTGGATTTAAATTGAACCGATTGTAATTGTAAGGATAATTGAGAAATGTGGAATAATTTAGCATTAAGGTCTTCTCATAATTATTATTATCTTAATCAACTGCAGAAATTCATAAGTGAATTTGAAAACGTGTTCTTTATTTATCTAAAGCATTTGTAATTTGTACTGTGCTGT
>JAQFYC010006776.1:0-11627 GCA_034694165.1 Tomocerus mixtus
AGAAAATATAATTTGGTTCATCATATGTGTACCTATACCATTAGAGGTTACAATAGTTGAGGTAACGAAAGGATCAAAGTAGTTTAGTTTAGGTTTGTAGATGAGACAGGGAGGGAGATGCAAAACACACAGAATCAGCCCAGCATCAGAGAAAATGGAGAGAGCGTTTGAAATTGGAGATGAAGTTTTCCATGATAATATAAAGAAGAATATATAAAAGGGAAATTTTTTGGGGGAAGTTGCAAGTAAATATATGTAGTAATGTAAGGAGTAGAGTAATATTACTCTAGCTTAAGTACATTACATAATAATGCACACTGCACTGTAGCATAAACTGAGGAGTGATAGTGAGAGCGTATAGTGCAACTTGTGCAGGGTGTAATATAGTATCTGTATGTAAAAGGAAAAGGCTGCTGCTTGAGTTGAACACTGAAACTACTGAAAGAGGTTCATAATGATATGGTCGTGTGCGTTTCGTTTGGTGAAGTGAGTCGTGTAGAAGATTACCCAAGGAAGAAGGAACCTATCAAATATGCATGAAGCTCCAGAGTGTTCCAATGAAGTCTGCATCCAATCCAAGCCAAATCTAAAGCTAAACCAAGCCAATTCAACTCAAGTCAAGTCATCCACCGACCAATCTACTATGTATGTACTATCTAAAATACATGCATAACTAGAAGACTATAAAAATCATACATAATATGAAAAAAGGCCGAGCGACCGAGATCAAGATCCGTTCCCTGACGTTACTTTACTTGACTTTACTTACACATACTCACTAGAGTTGACTTGACTCGGCTTGACTCTGCAACTTCATTTTTAACTCATATTATACATACTTACTTAGCGTGTACTTGGAAAAACTCTACTTAAAGTCGCTCTCACTTAAAGTGCTCATATGTAGCAGACGAGACCGTGATGTAAGTATGTAAAGTAAAGACTACATAACCTAGCATACTAAACCACAACTGATTTTAATGTAACTACTTACTATACGAACCAGTTCATATAACGTACTAGGTACTTAGTAAACGAAAGGGTTGCATACTGGTAACATAACATACCTAAAAGCAAGTTAGATTAAATATAAGTACTATATGTAGCACAAATGACTGCATATAGTAAAAAAGTCGTATTATTCAACTGTTACTTAGGTTATGCCTTAGTTTCCATTATATTCTGTGTATGTACAGTATGTGTAGTAAGTAACCAACCACCACATCACATCACATCACATCAGCATCAATTCTTTCTTTCTTACTATTACTACGAACACTATTTTCCTTTAGTTGACTTTGACTTGCCTTGACTACTTATGGTGCAGATATATACTGTAGTAACAAGTAAGTAAGTAGAAGAAAGAATTGACTGGCATAACGTGGCATGGCATGGCACGGCACGGGATGGCATAGCAGAACCAGACAGGAGGACGATGAGATCTAGTATGTAACAGTAGAGAAGTGAACTGCGACTTATGGTATAACTATTCTAGTATTCTATCAAGGAACTCCCTTCAAAACTCGGAAAAAGAAATCTCACCGGAATTCTCTCATTCTCTCCCACATCATAACTCCATCTCCTGAATTCTCAATCATTCTACCATACATTACCATCATTATTATCATAAGAAAGCACCTCCTGCAGCATTCACCAAGACTTTCCCGTCCTTTTCCACTCTCTTCATTCGAATTCCATTTAACCTGAGTCAGCTAATACCCCCTCCACTCCCCTACACAAAATTTAATATTCCAACTCTATTTTATACTACTCAGGAATAGAAATAAGTAAGCGCCCAGACATTTTCACTGATTTGGCTATACCGAACCAATCTGCAAATTCATGACTAATATTCAAAACGGGACGAGATGACTAGACTTCAATTCAAGTCAACTACAACCATCCAATCTATAAATCTGAATATTTCTCAACTTGCTTTGGAAAAACATCTTTCGTTCCAATTTACCCCAAAGGCCAAAGACGCCACGTCATAAAAGCCAATATTATTCTACACGCCATGACTAAACTGCAATACATTTGCTACATACCACTTCTACTACATAATATTTCGGGGAATTGTCCAGTCCACCTACAATATAAGCATATTCATAGCACTGATTAATTAACTAACCAGTATTATTAAATATGTAAATAAATACACAAGTATTTTTACTATCCCATAGGTTCAGCATAGACACACACCTTACAATAACAGGACCATAGCCACCTAGAAGCAAGGAGACCTTGCATTTCTTAGATTTAATACTTAAAAGTTCGAACGTGTTTTTCTTTAAAATATTTTTTACCATTCCAGCATGGCATGGAAGATTCTTGCTTTGCCTTATTGTACGTACATATATGCTTGTGTAATATTGTTAGCAGTTATTACCAAGTCGTTTAGTTGCTTTCCATCTACATTCTACACATAAATACCTACCTACATCCACAAATTCAAGTTCTGTATCGCATGTTATCCGTTTGCCACTTTACTCATACTCTAGTGATGTGATGTGTGCCACACTAAGAATAAGTACAAGAGTAGCAAAAGCGTAAGCCAACTTTTTATGAGGATCTACAGCAACAGCAACATATTGCTAAATAATTCCAAACAAACTAGATTTTACTATATATTTACTATCCTCCAGTCCAGTCTAGTCCATTAGACCTTCACTTCATCTCGCAACATATCAGTTTAACTACATAAAGACAGATTGCTAATATACTCAAGGATCGAATCGTATCGTAAGTTTGTAAGTTCGTAAGTAGTAATTATCCATCTGCAATTTTCTTTAGGGATTTGATTTTCATTTTAGAATCTATTCATCCTGTTTCTTTAGAAAGAAATAATATTAGCCCTCAACTCGTACTCGCACTCGCACTTTACAAGTCTGCAAAAGAAGAAGAAAGAAACAGAATATACCTATTGTATTGTAAATAGCTATGCGCAACGCACTGCAATTTTACGTAACGCATGTTACAAAGTAAGTATGTACATAAGTAAATACATAGAATGTACTTTGTACGATACCACACGATGACACGAGCAGCGTTCAACTCAACAACCAAACCAAACCAAACCAAGACAAGGTAAAAGAGTAGGAGAAGTGCATCTGCCGAAGCTACCCTTTTCCTTTTGCCGTAGCCTTCTTCCTCTTTTATATAAATGTTTCTTTAGAGTATACACTTTATTTTGTATTGTAATGTTTATGCTCTGTATGTTATGTATAGCGTATGTATGGCTCACGCTATGAAATAAAACGCAACGCAATGCACCTACACAACATACACACAGTAAATATAAAAGAATATTCCTCCATCGATAAACTACTAGCATTATGTTGTAGTAGGTCTTTCTTGTTGGTTTGCTCTTGTCTAAGGTCTATGCTAACATTTACGTCCACACACACATGGCACAATACATAATATTACAGTTCATCGATCAAATCTCTGCACATTGTATTATATTCGTATTGGAAACAAGTACAAAGTAGCCAAACGTTTGCCAATATGACAGCAGAACGCAAATACACAACAAAAACATATTACATGCGATACAATATAACGTCTATATAGAGCAATTGAAAATAATCGCACTATATAATAAATATGTAATAATAAAGCATAATCTTGACATACGAGTGCATCAAGGAAAGAGATAAGAACCTAATCTACCACGCGAAATCATGCGATATAAGCGATATTGCAAGTTTAATCTATCCCAACGCAGTGCAATATAATGCTATACTTACTTTTATACATATGGTTATGTTTTATTTTATGTCTTTACCCACCTACCTACTTTAGTGTACCTGCCGTGTATTAGTAGGTAGTTTAGAGTTTAGGATAAGCATTCCTCGCTCATTATTATCGAAAGAAGATCACAGATAAATGCAAATAGCCTTGCTGTGTAATGTAATGTAGTGTAACTTAATATTTAAAAGCCAATCAAACACAAAACATGAAAAGCAAACAACTCGTTTGTAGATAATAAGTATTTATTAAGATTTAACGCAGAGCTAAGCTAATATATACTTAATACTGGCCTGGACTCTATGTGAGTATGTATGTGGCATGGTATAAAAGAGAAAAATAGGAGACGACGACTGCTCATCAGTCGAAATAATTATAATTGAAAAGGGTGGAGTAAACTTGACGTCAAGCAAGAGTCAGGTTGTCACTTCAGAAACATGTCCTCCTACATCGATCATTTGGCAATAAAAAACTTTATGAGAGAGCAGCGGAGACGAAACTCGTAAGTTGTATTTGTATTTTGTATTTTGTATTCATCTATGTAATACTAATACTATGTCCACATAAGATACATATAACAAAGTAGGTAAACCTAAGTAAAGTGTAAGGTCTCAAGTTTAAGGCAAAGCTTATAAAGCGACTCATCACATCACATCAGTTTTCATTCTAAGCTGTTATATAGCACATAACATAAAGTTCACTCCATACACAGTTCTATCTACTTAATACTTACTTACCTAAGCATACATAAGATAGACTAACGCCAGTTTTATACATCTTGTTATTTAACTACTAGAGATATAAAGATTTTATACGCCATGCCATACCATGTCACTGAGTTATATGCAAAATAACTAAAGTTACGATTAAAACGATAAAAAGAGAAGTCGAAGCCAATTGCATGCATAAGCTAGTAGGATACTAGGTTTGGCCAAAGCCAAACCAAGCCAAGCAAGTCCGTCATACAGATTTTCAAGCATTCCATTGCAATCTTCATTACTTTAGCTACTTTGTTGTATCTATATGTATTTATATTGTATATTGTACTGCACTGTTCTATCTATGTAAGTAGGTATGTATGTATACGTTAGATATTTAGGGATTGGAATGGAGCATGCATGCATGCATATTCATGGTGCAGCCGCCCTGTCAACTCATTAACCCCAGCAAGCAAGAAATTAAACCAGGTGGGTGTATTCAAATAATGTCAAGTGTATTGGACTGATCACGATCCCACGTAGAAGTATGTAATGCATTTAGAGTATGGACAGTTTGAGCAGGACAGGACAAGACAGACACGACACTACTATTGCTAACTACTATTTAGATACCTACTTTGTATGTTTTAATAGGATAAGAATCATAATACCTATTTAGGTAGCCTTTGTGTTATATATATTTATTTAGACTCATTAAATATCTAAGTTAGCAACTAATGTAGGAACAAAGAGCTAAATAGATGTATGTATGCTTGTATTTAAGTAGGTAATAATAAGTACGTATTAGGTGACGCATAGTTAGAAGAGAGCAGAGAGACTCGACACTTTAACCTTTATGTAGTTGAGTTTGACTAGTATTTTATAACAGAATTAATAGATGTAGAGGCCACAAATGTATTGTAAGGATAGGAGAATTACAAGTTACTAACTAACTATGAAAGGATAACAACATGAGATGGAATTGAAAGATTGTGTTGAGTATGCAGATGAATCCGTGTACCTAGTGGTTATTAAAAGGTAACATCTCCAATCCAAAGCCATGCAAGCAAAAGCAAAGGATCTTGAGCTGAATCATTTTATTTCGTTTCGTTTAGGAACTCATTAAAAATGATAAAAACTAGTTTAGTCTCACTGGCTGTGAGAGGAATGAAGTGAGTGAAGGAATCACATTAGTGGACATATGATTTTTTTATTTTAGATTTCTTCAGCTTACTTAGTTATTGTATTGATTGCCTATTTCTCGGATTCCAAGGTTGAATGACAATCTAGAGCGACTCTGTATCTATAATGAGTGAGTGGTATGGTATGGTATATACTTACTTAGAGATTTAAGTACAAGTATTATCCTTCATTTCGCTTGAATTTGAATTAAGTTTAGATTATACTTATTATAATGAAAGATGAAACTTACTTAGGTTGACTTGACTTAGTTAGTAGCAGTAGCATGTAATAACTACATAATATATACCTACACAGTAAAGAAGAGATGAATAACGAATCAAATCACTGTCGCTCTGTCATGCTACAGACATCCATACCAAATCTAAAGCCAATGCCAACTCAACTCAGCATCAGCAGCAGTCGTTCATCCCACATCATCGTGCATGATTAATAATCAAGATAGAAAATTTCTTTGCCCGCATTAAACAATTTTGATTTGACTACCAAATTAGAGCCGTCGACTTGAGTTGACTCGACTTGACTATGTAGCTTTATTTTTTATCCAAGATTTCTCAACCGCTAATCATCCACAACACAACTCCTTCAGCACACACAATGCAATCATAACATAAATATCTCAATTTAACTAAACCTACATAATAAATAAATATTTCTCAAGAAAAATTGGTTCTGATACGTAAATAAATATTCAATTCAAGGACTGTCTCTCAAATATCATCTACCCTTTCTACCTACAGCCTAGAACCTACCTATTTGACATGACTTCTTTATCTTTGCATACTAATCTGCATTATTTATAGTATATAGTATGTAGTATATATACTTATAGTACACTACACTGTTGTTAAGAAGCAAATGTTGTGTAAACTTCGAGAGTAAATTTTTTGTGAGACGGAGACACTTTGATAGAAGTGTCTGATTGTAACTCTTTTGTTTTTCTAATAACTTCCTTTGAACGAGAACATCTTTTCATCTTTAACATTTCTCAACAAACTTGAACTATGTATGTAAATACAAATACATGCAATACCGTATATATTTAATATAAGTATATGGAGTAAAGTAAGATCCTTGATATTTATTTTGTGATGTGATATCTCATACACATTCATGAGTATGGGGAACTCTTAAAAGAAAACAACAACACGACGGCAGACAGAAAAGAAGAGGTAAATTCTCATACTTGTCGAAATCCCGAACAGAAGATCGGTCATGCTCGGCTCCACCGGAATCCATTTTTGATCATATCGAAGAAATGCAAATAGCCCAATTGAACATTCACCAACGCCATAATAATAAAATATCCTATTCCAAAATCACTAGGATCACAACCCTCAATAGTTTTCCTTCACTCTCAGACTCTGACCACACTTTAGATCTCCATATCATGAATTTTTAAATCTTTATTCCTCTCTTCAAGCCACTACTACAGATATTACTAGTCGATTGTAAGTAAGTAGCGTAGCACTTCAAGGCTGCAAAGATGACACAACTTGAAAGCTGACAATAATTGAACTACAGATACTAGAACCACTTTTATTAATGCAATGTAAATACATACATCAACATCAACAAAATTCTCGTCTCATCATAACACAAATAAGTAGCAGAGAGGAAAATAGTACTAGACTATGGCAACAAGTCACTTTGCTTGCTTTGAGTCCAATTATTTCTTTAAGAATGTTAAACAATCACGAAGGAGTTGAATAAATATCAATTTTATTCAGGATTCTCAGTATGGTATTCTTCTAATTGGAATTATAATAGTAATTTTAAGCAATAAAATCACCCACACAAACTTTTCTGTTGAAATAATAACTTGACTTGTAATGTACAAGCATAATGTGTAATGTAATTCCTTGATGAGATGATCTGTTGAAGTAACAAAAATATCTAATGGTAATAATGATCTTTTATGAATCAGAATCAGACATAAAAGAATGAGTCACGTCACAAACAACAGAATAGCGAATTAAGATTCACCAAAAATAATAATGTCTGTTTTTCCTTTCGTTATATGGTAATGGTACATGTATGTAAGTATTCCATTATTAGCGTATGTGTAATTTTTAGGGAGATTTTTACAAGGAAAATAATATTTTAGTTTTTGTAATGTATTGTGTACATGTAGATGTACTTAATGGGAACTGGGAACCAAATGGAAATAGGGGAATACTAAGAGAAGAGAAGGAGCAGCGCTTGGAAAGAGAATGTTTTGTGTACTGTATGTAAAATGAAGTAAACTGAAATTGTAAATGTATATGTGTTGTGATAATAGTGAATGAGTGAACGAACGTACGTAGTAGTAAGCACACACATACACATATACACACACAACACAACAAAACTAATATAATGTAAAATGTAATGGTTTAGTAAGAGTAAGTACAGATATTACACATTGTGTTTGTACTTACTACTAATACTGCGAGTCCGATACGAGTAGAGGAGCCGTACGTACAGAAAGAACTAGTGATGCAGACAGGAAGGGAGCTGGGGTAAGACTAGTTGGATGCATGCCGCATGTGTTTTATAATCAATCGTGGTTATGCCAAAGGGGAAAGCTTAGTTGCTATATAGTAGATGGGGAAGGAGTATTTCCTAGCTAAAAAACCTTTTGAGATTCCATTTTCCTTTGCGCGAACACCCGAACTTTTTCGACAAGGGGATGTGCGAAGATTATTATGAAAAATTATTGACCTGGCTTGGCTTGGTTTGGCTTGGTTTCCTTTACTTTCCATAGCATGACATTGCATGCAAACACTATACTCTTTTACTCCAATCCTATGGAATGGGATTGAAGGCAATTTCCCTTATTGTTAGTTTCAGCCTTAAATGATCCTTTTCTATCCGAGGAAACTGCACTGTGCTGTGCATACATTATTAGAGCTAGAGCACAGCCAATAGAATCTCTTCTGATAAATTCCCCATATTATTATATTATTTTCTGACAATTTTTTACATATTGATGCAATTTTAGTATCATTATGGTATAGTAAGTATGTACGTAAATTCAAGCGTAAGCATTGGCAAGAATAGTTTGTATATGTACCTCAGAGAATCCACAAGGTTTTCTCTAATAAACCCTAATGGTTACATTAAAAACTTTGAAGAATCTTTGAAAGTTCACTTTAGCTCACTTGAATGTCCTTGTGAAGGCATAAAAGATCAAGTCAAGTCATTCAACGCGCTATAAACTATCTGTAGTGAACAAAAGTTGATTCCAGTGCCTGTATAAAGTAAGAGTGAGTCTCCTCTGTCTAGTAGGCAGACGCCGTACGTAATAGTACATAGTAAGCGTATGTACCTGCACTCACTCTGTCAACTGCAAATATTGCATCCGATCGAGATAAAAGGTAGAAAGAACGCGTAGTAGTAGTAAATACTTATGTACTATGTACCTACATAGGTACCTCTACTTTATATGTACTTGACATGCACATAGAAATCTCGACTAAAAACACTCCAAAGGTACATAAAACCAGCCGGGCTTCTTTTATTTTTCTTGTCCTCTTCATAGATTACTCTGTGACAGAGTTTTATTTCATTACAAATAAAATGACCTGCTCTGCTCTGACACTGACATTATGATCAACTGGTCCTGGACTTCTTCTGATACTTCTAACTCTCGTAGTAATACAAATAAACTCAAAATTTATACACTATTGTTTATCTAAAAGGTAATTTTATTACACCGATTTTGAGTCTCCAAATGCATACCGCGATATTAATCACTCTTAAAGCTCAGAGTGCATATTCAACATTCAAACCCGACTCCCCTGAAATTCCGACAATCAAATCTGGCAAAAAAATCTCACATCTGCCAATTTGCTAGCTATTTGTAGTTTGTAATACACGAGTCTTGCGTGTCAAAGGTAAATATCTGAAGGAAGTAGAAGGAGCACCGCAGGTTTTCATTGCTCTATCAGATGTGATGCTTTCGGTACATACGTTACATACATATAGCCAGTCCAGTCCACTATTACTTTTGCTATTACATATATAAAGTGAGTAAACCAAACCAAACCAGACGAGATCAGTCAGACCTTGCTTGTTTTCAGAATAGAGTCTCTCTGACTCTGACTAACTGAATGTTCTTTTCTGGTTTGGTTTGGTTTGGCCCTTTGCCTTCCTTATTACATAGACTACTACGTACATAACATGCTGTAATACTAGCCGAGAACCTCCCCGCTTCCCATCTACAATCTAAAGAACAAGGCCGACTTCCTCTCTCAACAACGTGCTTGTGTGAGTGTGTCTGCTCAAATACTTAGATCAAATACCCCAACCCAGTCCAGTCCAGTCTACACACAAAACTACAACACTCTTATGCTATACCAATCCAATCGCCATACCATTTCATTCTCAACTCGAACTTGACTTACATATACTACAAACATACATACTACATACAGTACTTGCCCAGCAGCACTGAAGTACTGAAATGACCATCTTTCTGTCTGCATGTCTCACTATTACCCCCACACACTATTTATCAGACAGTTTACATACAAATACACCAACTACAAAACCCACTACATAAAAATACTTCAACACAACACAACTTGAACCATTCTATTTAGTAATGTCTCTAAATGACGGCTTTTTTGCACTCACCTATTTGTAAGTGAGAACAAACATATTATTATTGAGCTAATCTACAGACAAGCGAAAATTACTACTTGTTTCCATTACAAGTCCAGTTCCAAATTGTACTTGTGTAAATATACAACTAGCACCTTTCCTCTATTACTCCTAACTATTGTATACATCATCGCTATTATTATTTTGCATTTACCATTTACAAGGAATGGGTTGTTTTCTGTTCTTGTTTAACAGAGCCTATGTACTATGGCGAAGAAATAAAATGTAAGTGTACTGCACTGTACTAAACAAACAAATTATTATTACTCTTGTAGAGAAACATGAACTATTTAGTATTACACAAAACTAAGGTGTGTGTGTATAGTTAATCACTATTGCTAAGGTCATACAGAACACAATACTTGAGTAAATACATACTAGGTATGTATGTAACACTTATATTTGATTTAAGTAAGAAAAGAACAGGAACATGCAAGCCTAATAAATATAAATAGTCAAGTCAGGTGTAATTGTGGACATAATATCATAAGATAACTAACTGGTCATGTCACAAAAGCACGGAGTTGCTTTAAACGTTAATAATAAAAAGACACCGACTGAGAAAGAGCAATAAGTACCAGTAACAATACCAGTACCAGACTAGACACATAACATAACATAACATAGAGAATAAAAAAACAAGTTTATATAAATACCGTTGTGTTGTGTAGTTGTTGCAAGTTGCAAGTGGATTGGATCCGTGAGGATTACATGTTTCCGTGACAGAACAGAAAACGAATGAATTGAAGCACTGTATACTTACACAGGAAAACACTGTCAACGAAAACACGTATATGGAGTGGGTAAAATGAATTTATTAAATAGTTTCGAGAGAATTGATATAAATTGGAAGAACACCGGTATATGAATTTGGATTTGTGTAACAAGGACTAATTAATTGCGCTGAAGAGAATTTTAATCGTAATAATGGTGAGGATGACGAGCGGATAATAAGTAACTTTAACATTATAGTAGTAACATGATGATGATGAGGCAACTTTGAGGAACTATTTGGTTGCAGTAAAGGCAGACGTGGAGTGTATGTAACAAACTTGTTGTGCTACATTACATATATTTATAATTTATTTATCTGTAGTAGTATGTACTATGTATGTATCTATATATTATGCATTACTGTACTTACGTTACATAGTAGTAGTAAGTAGTAAGTAGTATTACAAGGAACTATTTGTTATGTTATGTACTTGACTGTAGTACAGATAGTATGCAATATGCATAGTATCTAAGTATGTATCTGTTATACTTATGTTGTAGTATGTATAGAATTAATTAGCAAGACACAGCTGTAATAATATATACATATAAGTACAGTAG
>JAQFYC010006777.1:0-11626 GCA_034694165.1 Tomocerus mixtus
CGGAATCATTAAATAAGAATCCTAGATATATTTGTAGCTGCTTAAATTACATTATCATAGAAACTTTTTCTTCTATTGTATTTACAGATAGGATGTACGTATAGACAGAGCACTTGATGTATGCACTTTTATCTGTACTACGCAGTTGCTAGTTAAATTGTATTCTAATTTTCTTTGTCCTAGTAGTTCTTCTAATGTTCTTTTTGATCTCAATTTATGCTGACAATATTTTGTTCGTACGTATGTAACATTGCAACTCTTTGAAATGTAAGGCATAACTTCATAGTTCAATGGTAGATAGTAGATCTAGATAAATATTATACTATTATACATATCTGCGTATGTATAGGTATCTGCTACTTAAGTTAGTAATCTTACTAACGTTAAGCTAGTTACATTGCTTCTAAATACAAGAGTATAAAATATAAGTAACAAGTAAATATAATATGGTAGAAAATCGTACAAAATACATTACTACTTATACGAGTGATTTAGAGATGCCTAAGCCACAGATTGTACATTTGAATGAATTGAATTGTGGTCAGTCAAATTGCATATCAACCTTACGTAGAGGATAAAATGAATGCCAAAAGGCTCAATGTCAATGGTGTTGGCGATTGCTCTGATGGATTGGTTTATATCAGTTGGACATTAATTGACTTCATTGCGGGCGATTAGCAAAAATAGAATTATGGGAGTCTAGTGCCGTGTCATATTCTTCCTTAGTGTTGCATCCGTTCGGTTAGGAGTAGCCTTCGGAAGGCAGCAACTGTGCGGTGGCCCCGTTTGTGCAGTGGTTTGTGAAATTGTCACATTAATGGCCTGCACATGCAAACATTAAATTAATTCATCTGGCTGGATTTGGCTGGAAAGCTCAATGTACTGCAAAACAAAAGAAAATTCACAGTGGAAAGTAGAAGGTAGATCCTTGTCCTTTATTTTGCATCGTAGGATCTTACTAATGTATATGCATACGTTAATCTATGCACAGCGCAGCGTTTGACACTAAGAATTATGATCTACTACTGCTACTACTGTATCTATGTACTTATGCTTAGATTACTGTATTTACTATTGGAAACTAGCCATGGTCCATTTATATAATATATATAACATACTGCATATTACAGAAAATATCTATCTGAATATTAAATACTGTCTATAATAACGTGTAATATCTTTTCCTTTAGGACAATTAAATGTGCGTGCACTGCACATTTTGTGTTCTGTATTGTCCGTCCTTGTCTTTTGCCTTGCCTATATACATGAATGTGTATAGTGTACTCATTAGTGTACTATGTGTATGTATCTGCATTTCCCATCTACTCTACTCTACTATTGTAGATATAACTCTTGGTGTGTGTAATTTCTATTGTTGTGATTTATTTTCGGTATTTATCTGTGATGAGTTGTGGCAGGCCGAGTTCTAGGTTCTATGTAAGGCCAAGTACAGACTTGTTGTATAGGATCCCCTTATAACTATTTATGTACTGTATATGTTTAACTTCTAGCATATTGTATTTGTATTATTGAATTGACTTTTAGTAGGCCGACACGAGCTAAACTAAATACCCATATCACTATCACCCTCTTTCTACAGTCTACAGCTTAGAAATTGAATTTCCCTTTCATTAGACTCTAGTGTAGTGTAGTAGAATTATATTAGTATTTCTAATGAGGGATGGGATATGAAAAAGAGGGGACCCAAACTGAAAGAACTGACTCCCTAGCCTGCATAGCCTGGCCTGGCCATCTAAACTATTTCTATATTGCATTGCTCACTCCATATACACTATATACATACAGATATAAATACATCTCTTCTCCAGCATCACAGATTTGTGACTTGACTTGACTTGAGTCGACTTCTCTCTCTTCCTCATCTATCCAAGTCTATCCTCCAGTTAGTGTGTACTTATCCAATTCCAGTTAGTTCAGTGCAATGCAGTGAAATGCAGTTGAGTCCGTCATGTCGTGTCCGTGCCCCGATCTTCTCCAGTAAGAATTGCGACATATATATAAGTATAAATACATATAGTTACTAAATACATACACCACACTCACACTACCGTCCTTTTCGTCTCGCTTGTTTCCCAATGCAATGCCATCCATTCAACGACCGACACATATTGTACGTATCGATTATAATCGTGAAATCGGCCACACGTGTTGCTCCCTTCCTTCTTTTCAAGTCCCTTGCCTCGTACAATATGCTTTTATACGAAATACTACACACATGCCCCTATAGCTATGTAAAATGTACAAAGACTAAGTAAATACAGCACAGAGATACGCTATACTATAAGTTACTAATCGTAAATAAGTCTAAACAAGTAAGTTTTGTACAATACAAGCAAAAGCAAATGTAAGTAATACTGTATCGTGCTACCAAACCAAGTAAAGTTTCCCTTTCTACAGTTCAATCCGGTTCAGTTTAGTGTTGAGAGAATAGGGACAGGGTCTTTAGTCTACATTCTACATTCTACATAGTAAGGTTTAAAAACATTATAAAGAGAGAGGACAGTCATCGAACGAGTAAAGCGAGCCAAGTCAGTGAAGCGTGACACGACTTACATAATACAAATACAAATATGATGTAGATATCGTCTGCATTCAATTGCTTGGCTCAATGCTTATCTTTATCCGCTATCCGATCCAATCCACTATCCAAAATCTCTATCTACTCGCATTACATGCTTACTTATTAGTAACACTCGTACTCTTTTATCCCTTGGCTTTTACTATGACTTATACAACTTATATGGATCGTATGTAATGTAGCACCTGATTTTTACTACCACCTTTCTTTGTAATTCTCCATACTCGTCCTTTGCTTTTGCTACTCCTGCCTTACAAAAATCTAATGTGTATTTATAATGTACAAACCAATACGAAATTTTACACACACAGCAGTTCGGCTTCGGTTCAGGTCCCAGACTTCCAAATATTTCTAACTACATACCATATATATTACTTATGCTACCTCAGTATACGTAAGAGTTACCTTTCCTTATAATACTTCAGTATTGGGTATTTTGCTTACATATTGCTTTCTCTGTAGGAAACTATGTATGTTATGTAGGCAGTAGGCACTACTAAACTGCTTCTGCAGTATAAAATATGAAACACAATAGAATGCATAACAAAGTAGAACATGACAAACTAATTGCAATTTCACGCTAACGCATCAAAACTCCTTCCTTTGTTCCAGTTGCGTCAGATCAGCATCATCTGATTTCCATCTGGTCCTTGTCCTCGCCTTGTACTCCCTCATAGAGTTATATATATTCACTCATGCACCATTCTGCTCTTCCTTTATACTTACATAGTAAATATGTACTTATATCCTTAAGGATTACATACATAGGTACGATACGTAGTGTGTTAGGGATATTTATATTTGTATACGATAGTTTTTATAGAAGGTCAAACTGAAATTGAAAAGTTGAGTAGGTATATCCTTTAGGTGTAACCTCACTCACTCGCTCACGTCCCCTGTCAATAATGTGACACATCTAACCAACCTAATCTTTTGATTTCTCATTTGATTCCCCATTGAATCAAATTCAGGGATCTTTACTTACCTACTTATTTAGGTATGTACATTTGTTTAGTGTTTTGTTAGAAATAATACTTTACATAAGGGATTAGTCCCTATAGAGGATCAAGTGATATGTTTATACTAATCTTATTAGTAGAGTACACTCTGTACATCATCCTTTACAGGTACCACATGCAGGTTACTATTTGTATATGTTTATGCTTACCTAAATACTATTGTACTTACCTACCTACCAGGTGGATGGATACTGGACACAGGTTCTGTAGGTGCACTGCACGTCATGCTATGATGTATTATTAATCCTACTATGTATTTCTGAATCTGAATGACAGAGTAATACGTAGATATCTTGTGTTTGTGAATGAAGTCCTTGTCCTTTACACAAAATGGAATATACCGACTTACACACATAATTGTGTAGAAATGTTACGCAAGGAGTGAATAGCGTAGTAGTATGTAAGCTTTAGAAATATATAATGTTTATGTATGGAGAGGAAATGCGAATGCGAGTGTAACTTTAAGTATAATGATTATGATTTGTTGTTTTTGGTGCATTGAACACTTGGGTGGCATTAGTGCAGCATTAGCAAGATGACAGACATTTCATGCCACTTTATTGAGTTAGAGAAACACCCGGTCGGTCAAGTTAAGCCAACTCACAGTCACAGTCAGCGGAACCCGGCTCTTTCTATATTGTAAAAGCAGATCAGCATCCAAAAAGCCCAGGGAGACGGCTTTAGTCATATCATGTATGCCTTTTAAGCAAGATGTACTGTAATATTATGTAAACTCCGTGTAGGGTAATGAACTAGGTATCTACTGCATACTACAATGTTCTTGTAAGTGTACTAGGTATACATATATGTGCATAGTTTGATATTTCAAAGTATGAGCATAATAAGCAGTTACCTTGTTTCACATGCATAATGCATAATTTGCACAAACTGTAGGCGAAAACGGAAGGAAGTATTTTTAAAACAAGGCACTTTTACTTCATCCATTGAGATTTTTAAAACTATAGTAGCATTACCCTAAAAATATAATCTTCAGCTCAAATTAAGTTCCTCTGGAATGATTAAGTTAGACACTGAGGAAGCGGAAATTAGATTCCCAAATCCGGAACACATTATGTACCTATGCATATTTTTGGCGACAAACTAACCATTCTGGGCATACGTACAGGTATAAAATTGATAAGGAATGTGTCTATGCATTTTTAGGGATATGTTTGTGAAAAACGAATGGAAAATTGTTTGCTTGTTAATAAATCTTTAATAAACCCACCTTTAAGTTACTTGTTGAGAAAGCAATTTAAGCTAAATATAGTAAATACCTGCAAATGTCAAGGAGAGCTATTATAGTATACGACTTAAGTACAAATCAAGTAGTGCTTGATTGCGATAGTGTATATTAAAATATGATAGTAGGTATTGGTAGATGTAGCATGTAGCAATTAGATCAGGTCCCTATAAATAAGAAATAACAATAATAAAATATAACTTTCATTTACGGTAATTGAGCAAGAAATGTTGCTTAATAAACCTAGAAATTTTGGTAAGATTCGCTTCGTATGATAAGTATCATGATTCGTGCACTCGTGAACTATCGCATCTCGATTTCATTTATTTCCTTCTTTAATTAAATACAAATCTAATTACTAAAGATATTTATATTGACATATTAAGAGTGAACTATCTTCAATGATAGATGTGTGCAACATATATATATATATATACAAATATATATATATGTGTATAGTAAATCTACCAATTAATATGTATTACATGTTTTCCATGTGCTTCTACTTTAGTAAACGGCCCTACAGTACCTGTGAGATTACATTTAACTCTTTCTATCACAATTGCTTTCCTTCAGGTATTTCTCATTTCGGCAAATTCTGTACCCACGTTCATTACTCCAAATTAAAATTAATTGCTTGCACTTCCAGTTTATTAGCGTGAAGCTGAGAAAAGGTTCATTTCAAACATCTTCTAAATAGAAACATTTTTATATTACGAAAAACCCAAATAAATACTAGCTTTCTCTCTTGCTTGCATAGTTAGCATAGAAGCAATTCCTGCAATTGAATCAAAATAAAGGCTATATCCACAGTGTTATTACAGGAAGAAAGGCAATAAAGTTAGCAAATGGTGAAATTCAAATTGGCCCAAAATCATCAACAAATTATTATTTTGCAGACGACTTGCATGATTTTGCTTGTGCAGATATGCCAAAATTCCAAAATTGACAGAAATAGCATTTGGTATTATATTTAGTTACCTCTTGATCTTACATCACATCTCTTAAAAACTTTCTCGTTGTACGCAATTGGTAACTTTGTAAGATTTTGTAGAAGGGAAAGTGAAGCCAAGTAAGTAAAGTAATGTGAAAGTGGGTGTTTTGAAATAAAAGAAAGTCAAAGAAGCTGAGTGCTGAGTGTTCTCTCCTTTTAGAGCAAAAAGTTGAGACGTAGTGAAATATTGTACTTACTACTTACCTATACAAAACAGTCCCACCCACCTACTGAATGTAAAATGGAATTATGAGAAAGAGAAGAAGAGAGAAATGCAAACGCTGACTAAAGTGAAAATGCAAAATAGAATATATTTACTTAATATTTACGATACATCTTTAGTACTTTTGTTGTGTACAAAGGAAAATCTTGTTAACTTTCTCCATACTAATGACAATGCCTGTTTTGTATTATGTACCTTACTTAGAGTGCTACCCACTACACTACTACTACTGCGTATATTTATGATGAAAAATAAAGAGTTGAGAAAAGTGAATGTTTGTTTACAAGGCAAGAGTTGAGTTGAGTTCGTGTCTCTTTTAGTATTTATTGAAGTTGGCTGCCTGCAGTGTCGTAGTTTGAGTAGTTTTGTGTTACTTGGAAAACTAAGACTCTCTGCTATTCTCTTTGAAAAGTTTTGAGTGATTCTAGTCAGTCAGTCAAGTCAAGTCAGGACAAGACAGGGAGAAAGTGTTGTCAGTCAAGGCAAGTCTGCACGGTGTGTATATGGTCTGGTATGGAGTAGAGAGAAGTGAGTATATTTACAAGATGAAGGCTGAATGCTCAAAAAGTGTTAGGTGACATTTGTATTGCATTGCATATCTGCCTGCTCTGACTATACAAGATCAGAGACAAAAAGAGGAACTATATTGTAATAAGATCATGATCCTTAGTTCCTTTACTTACCTGCTCTCCTTCATAATATTCTCTTCTTGTTACATACAGTCTACTACTACTACTACTCTATATAAATAGTTATGGATAGGAATCTATATTCTTACATTCTTCTTTCTGAGTATTTGTACTTCTGTATAGGAAAAGGTTCCATAAAATTACCAGGATCCGCAGATACCAAGCCTAACAGACAACTCATATTTTACGTATATTTGAATGAATGTTTTAAGCTGATCAGTATCATTAATTATGTAATTAAGAAGTAGTAATTGTTGTGTTCAAGTTATTTGGGATTGTACAAATCAATGAAAATATTAGCACAACTCCCGTTTCATCAATGTTTGCCTGCTGCTTTAAAGTAAACAGGTACAGATTTCTGTTGGCCTATTCTGTCATGGCACCAAATATTTACTCGTAGTTTTGTCAGATATATACTACACTGTACATATACAACCCCATACTTACGTTTTACATACTTATTTTGTTTTTGTGTATAGAACCATGTAATTATAGTATGTTAATAAGGATGTATGTATATTTTACTTACACTTACACATTATAGTACATATATCTTATGTGTGAACGTAACATAACGTACCTACGTAAAGCTGAGAGCTGTAAAGTTACGAGAGGAAAGTTTTAATTAAAATTAAAAAATTAGGATCATTTGTTTCCCCGACTCTGGTTGCTGACGTTTCTTCTTGTCATGTCAGAGCAAAGCTCAAGTCTTCTCAACACAACATTACGGATTTGTAGTAGTTTATGTAGTTAGTATGCATTCAAGTAAAGCGAGTAAATAGACGAAACGGTATTGTGTTTTGTATCGACTGACTTACACTTTTACATAGTACATACTCAATTCTGTCGTTCCGACGACACGATGTGGAGTGAAGTCTTTGGCTCATTCACTCCACTTGTAATATTCCCTCCCACCCTCTCCACTTCAACTTCAACAATATTAGTTGGCAGAGCCCATTTTAAGTATTTCTTCCTTAGTTCCACTTATAAGTAAGATCTGTTGTTATTACGCAAGCAAACTTATAAAAGAATACTAAATATTTAGTATTTATATTTATAAATGCTGATTTATATGTTACCCTTTCCTAACATTACCTCTGTCTGTTCAGTATATACAGTTGAACAATATATTTAAACTAACCTTATACTGTTTTTGCATGCTTCTAATTAGTACTATTTCTGTACATAGCTATAGTATACTTAATGAAAAGTGGCTAACATTCTGTCATATATACTACTTATATTTGTGTAATAATGTAAATATCTGCAAAATGGAAAATAATAATTCAGGAACAAAATTCAATATTTATTTTTACCTTATCCGTTTTTGCTGTATACCTATAAGAAACTAGCATTAGGTAAAGCATTACACATGTAGGTCAGAATATCCTTACTGTTGCAAATAAGTACATTAATTATTGTACTTACGTAGTAAGATTGTTTCATCTCCACTACTATTACTACTCTGTTTATAATGCACTAAGCATTTGCAATAAGAATTACTTTTTTGACTCCCTCATTCAGCAGTGATGACACTTTTACAACCTGCTGTTGTTAACATTATTAACATAAGTGACGATGGGAAAGATTGCTTCTGTGTCTGAGACAGTGTACTATTTAATATTATCTGTTTTCTCTTGTCGCTTGTAAAAATACAATTCTCCTGCTAATGCGTACATACAGACTTATAAATACCTTCCTACTAGCAAATCTTAGGAAGCAATAATGTAAATACTTGTTATGTAGATTTCAATATATAAATTGAATATTATGCTGAAAACAGTGCTATATACTATATATACCAATTTTATGTATTTTCTAATTAGTGATCTGTATTGTATTTATAATACCTATAAGTACTCCATTCTTAGCATACTATGGATTATGGATGGTTCTTTAGTATATGGTGGTAGCATAACAGATTTTATTAGTTTACGGAGATACATATCTGTACCTACTTAGATTTTGGATTGGAGTTGGATTGGTCCTGTTCACTGATGCAGAAATCCCAATCGATTTCATACTTCACTTAACAGCATTCTTCCTCGTCGAACTTTGAAAGTTTTAAGTGCTGTTCTATCCTTCTTTCGAGTAGACTTCTGGCATTTAGATGGGTTCTTCTCGATAGACATTTACATAATAAAATACTTACCAGAGTCCAGTAACTGGACAGTACTTTTTTGATTCATATGCGTATTCATATTTTTATGTAACTATGTATTCTGCAGTCATACATATACATAGGTACATACATACTAAAGTATCATTTTTAAGTAACTTTTCATATTTTTCTCCACCAATATATTATCAACATATTAGTATACATTTCATTGTTTGAGTTACTTATTTGCTTTCGTTAATTATGAGGGCAATTCCCTGGCTGCCTGATTAAAATTCAACCATGAGAAGGTTAAGGACAGGAGAATGGATCGAGTTTGTTAAATTGTGTGCGGTATCCTCCCAGAAAGTAGCTTTATCTTAAGTAAAATAATTCATAAACATAATGGTGAAAATTACATGTAGAAAAGGGTGGTTGCGCTACTTTTTTGATATTTAAATTGATACTGTACATAATATATATAAATAGGTAAATACTTAGTACAACAGAAACATCAAGCTAATGTAATTACAGCTTAGCGTACGTACGTCGTATACCTGAAGATAATGGGTTATTATTTTTTATTGCAAAAATCGTTTACAATTGGACACTACCTATACACTTATAGACACTATAAGAAAATGGTGGAAAATAGTTAGGCAATAGTATTTTACTATTTTATATCATACGTATGAGTTTCCATCATACGGATGCAATAATAAGGATGGAAGTGCTTGCGACTCTTTAGATACAATGGGAAATGAATTAAACAGCAGTAACAACTTCTATAACTTATAAAAGATTGTAGATTCGGGTTGGTCAGTTCTCATGAACATTTTCTGTTGTCTTTGTTAGCATTAGCATTCTGCATGTGGGTGTATTTAAGAGCAATGAATGTCTATTAGCATAACGATATATTATATTGTCAATGTAATGTGCAATGTGAATGCAAATAAGTTATTAGAATTGTAATAAGGATTACCGTTCCCATTAAGGAACTGTAGAGTTATTACAATTTCAGTTTTCTATTGTTCTATACAATTTCTATAGGCGAATAAAGTGCAAGTGGGTTTTGGATTGGGAACGGACGGAAGTGGCCGGTGGTATGGCTATTAGCGGGATGAATGAGTTTGTCTATAGTCACACCACACCACCGTTGAACCAGAACCAGAACCAGCCCCGTGGGGGGTCATCTTCTTATCAGTTATTAGCTGGGGTGCGGCGTGTGCCCGCCCGCCCTCCAGTCGCGTGCCAGCAATGTTTACAGTCAAACGAATTTTTCAATCAGAGAGAGAGAAGAGAAATTCATTGAGCTATCTGTTGATGTCCTCACTCACTCTTTCAGTCTTTGCCTTCACACGATTCACGATGACACGCCTCCGCTCACTCTAATCAACTCATCTCAATCTCAATAACTTTCTCATATACATACATAGTATAGTACACACAAGTTTCATAAATAAATACAAATACAATTTATACGCATCACCACATAACATTCAAAACATTATAATCTCCATACATATCAAAATATATCTTTCGTTTGCTAATCTAGAGCAATATCGGAAATTCAGAGTTTCGAGAGTGAGTGACAGCACACATCTCTCTTCACACACTCTGTAGTCTGTATACAATATAATGCTACTTTGAGCTAGTATTTGGCAATAAACTTACTCATCCTCAGGCAAGCTATGTTTAACTTTAGCTGAGATGTATGTTAATTTGACAGACTTCGGTCGTCCGTACAATCCTTTGGTTGATCAGCCATACAAAATTGATACTCGTGCAGATTTCATTATTATTCCACTATTATTGTCATGTTTCATAATAATATTTAATATTAATACAGCTTATCACCCAACCAAGTGCAAAAATAAAGGAGCATACCTATAATAGCGGGTGTATCTACAATTAGTTATCTAGAGAATGCGGATGTAAATAAAGTCACAAGAAGAGAATACCGATCTGCACAACTCTTTACAAAATTTTATCTGCTCGTTAAAAGTTTGTAGTGAAAGGAGTTTATCATGGAGGAGTTTATCGATGTTTTACATTTTGTAGTCTTGAATAAGGATATAGAAACTTTAACTTATCTTTAAATACCGATGTAATGTTTCTCGAACAATAAGAAAGGTACTAGTGTACTAGTATCTTGAAACATTTTATTTTGGATATTTTCGATTCATTAAAAACTCATATAAAGTACTTTCTCTCATTTATTAACAATTTAGGATAATTGCTTTCAAGGACTCACTCATGCAGAAGTAATGTTCGAAATTCGAATTGAATTTGCTGTTAGTCAAATAGTAAACGTTACTTATACAGAATTACATTGGGATCTGTACTGTTTGATTGTATGCAGAGTATGCACTACTAGTTGCTGAAGTAGGTACATTATACCTAATAACTAGAATTGTAGAGAATGCAATATAATATTCTCAAATTACTTTCACTTTCCCAGTCAAAGACAAAAGAAATGTTCTTTGGTTTGCAAATACTTAGAATGGAATAGTACAACATATTTTAGTAGCAGGGGAAAACTATTCTATGGTAAATGTCATAACATCAATACAGTATATCAGTGTATCAAAATAATTTGCAGAATTGCGATTTTCTGTTATTTAGCATCTACTACATACATTACGTAGATAGCTACCTGGTGTATGTGTATGCCACATGTATGTGTATGTATAGTTTCACACATGTAACACTAAAACGAGAGTTCGTACCATTTTATTGATGAAAGCAAATAAAAACACCA
>JAQFYC010006778.1:0-11625 GCA_034694165.1 Tomocerus mixtus
GTATCTATCTGTAACGGGAGAAACATCTTTGTTTTGTGTTTAGAGTGAGACGTATCACAAAAACTCAATATTTATGTGAGAACACAATTGAAAGGAATATCAGGAAGGAAAATATAGCTGAGAGCTAAATAAGGTAGGAGAATGCAAGAAGGAAGTCAATGTGGACCAATGGGTAATAGAGAAAGTACGAGGTACAAAAGAAAAGAAGCGGTACGATGTCTATTGTCTAATCTAAAGAAGGGAAAGTTGATACAAGGATCTACATAAGAACTCGTATATTTAGTATAGTTCTAATATAAGGGATACATAAGTAAAACTAAACATAAGAGGGTATGTCGAATCCTACATAAAGGACGTATGTCGCAAATAGTAACAGTAAGAGGAGATTACTTGCCAACTTTAAGGGTATCCATAGATAGACATATACTTAGGTAGGCCTATTATGTAAGTACTACCAACACAGACGTGTGCGTACGTGTTTGTATCGATTTTGGAGGAAGCTAAGCAAGCAAGAAAAGAAGAAGGGAAAGGAAAGGGTCGAAAGAAGCCAAGAAAGGAGAAAGTCTACCGAAGTACTATTACAAGTAGGTATATACAAATATACACTATCCATCCATAATAGAGGTACAAAGTACATATTCAGTTAAGTTACAGACAAAACTGCTCCAGTTTGATCGTCAGGTAGCGTCAGATCTAAAATAAAACTCAAAATATCTTTATAAATTATAAAAAAAATTCTTTCCGATACATTTTAAGATTGTACTAAATTGTTACAAAGACTTTCGTACTTTACTAATATTAGTTAGTAAGCTACTTTTCTGTTTATAGCAGCGAAATAGATTTTCGGAGGGTTAATCTTATAATATGTGCTTAACTATTAGCCATAGGTATTTTATTACGATGTCTCTAATACTTCTATGTATGAACGATCGTAAAAATATTAATGTTGGGAAATTCTATTGAACTCGAGAAAGATATTTCTACTTAACTACAAACAGTTACAGTTACTAAAATTATCAAGGCATTAAGTATATATATATATTTAGAATAGAAAAGTAATTACCTTTTGGCTTGAGAAATACGATAGGAATGGGAAAGAAGGAATTCTGTATACATTATGTACTGTAACAGAGAAAGAATGAGTGAATATTGATTTTCCTACAGGTTGAAGTCCTCAACTATGCAGGCGTCGAATGAATAATTGATTTTTTGTCTTGTTCTTCCAGTATTACATTAAAACATTACACTACAAGACACCTACTTAGGAAAAGCATATAATGTAGAGAAACCATTATAGTATGAGCAAGATGCTTAGGCCCAGTATACATATAGGCCTCCTAGTTTGAAGAAGCAAAGTTGTAGTGACTCTCTGCCCGCCCTAGTTCTTGTCCTATTCGATTACTACAGCTACAACACACTACTACTAATACATTATGCATGGTTTAAATGGGTAGAACTTGAAACTTTGTTAGATTCTCCTTTCCGATCAAAGAAATCCAATCGTCTGCGATCTGTTAATATAAAACTCCCTGGTTTGGATTGATTTGGTTTGAGTCATTCACTTCGCAGCACTCTGTAACTCTGTTTGGCTAAACTTTTACTTTCCCCATTCAGTATTCAGTGAAGGTTTATGTAAAATATTTAAAGATATTTGTATTTATGACGGTAGTTTATCTCTGAAGTTTTAGGTTGTACAGTATTGAGTATAGTAATCTGTTCTGCACTTATAGTATGTATTGTAGGTACATAACCTTGTTAGTGCTTGCACACAGCCCAGAATACGGAATAACGGAATCACGTGCAGACAACCAAGGAAAATAGCTGCAGTGCATGTTATTTATTTAGGCTTCTATATCTACAGTACACTATTGTACACTACAAATCTACAGAACACCAGTTACTTACGGAGGAGTGACAAGAAACGAGAGAAGTAATGCAGGGTCATGTCATACTACTTTTACTTACTTACTGTACTGTACACTGCAGATATAAGAGATGTTTGGCCATGTCACGGTTGGTAGGCGGTAGGTTAGTTTATACTTCCTATGTATACATTAGTTATTAAAGTTCCAGGCCAGTTCAATCCAGTAGCTATATGGAGTATACGCTTATCCGAGTTTTTGAAAGGTGAAGCATAAAAAAGTGAGTTGAGTTGAGGTTGAGATATCTATCTATCTTGAGATACAGTAGGTATTACTGTAAGCAAAGGCAAAGAGATGTTAAAGGAAGACACGGATGAGTTTATAGGTCGTAATACTTTTAGTTTCGTATTCGCATTCGCATTTTTCTCTAATAGCACACTGTAGTTAGCTATTTCTTTATTTTACTTCACTGTAGTATGTATGCACTCCACGCACGTAAAATGTTTCTCAAATTTCCTTTTCGCGTGGAGTCCTCTTGTCATGTCTTATTCCTACTCCTGGTCTTTACTTAACTCTGCCTGCTGTATTCTAAGTGTCTGTCTTGTCGTTTCTTCTTGGGGGTAAACCATCTTCAGACGTATTTACTAGTATGTACCAGTATTCAGTATAGCATAGCCGAGTTGTGTAAGAAACGGAGCCTTTTCAGCGCCCAAACCAACCGTGGCTAATCGCCCAAGAAAAAATAGAACAGATTGACAGCTCATACTGCATTTTTCATGCGAAGCTGTCAACTTGATGCTTGCCTAGATACCAAATTTTACACACACTACTGGTTAGCACTCATCTCATAGCAAAAATCCCTCTTGCACTAACAAAACGAACTAGCTAATCTTTAGAAAAATTCCGTAACTCCCTATTTTAATCTTACATACATAAAATTCCATTATTAATAATAATTTATATAAATAAATTCTGTGAAAATGTGCAAACATAACTGTTAACTTTGGATTTATTGGCAAAAAAGCAATTAGCAAACGCGGAAGCCTTATTTTATCATAATTGCACTTAGATAAACGAATTAAGTACTTAACTTACAATTATTACCTCTGCATCTGGTAAGTTTAGCTAGTTAGGTTTAAGTACAAAATAGTAAAACTTTAATGTGATTGTGGATTACTATCCCCACTCTAGGAATTACTGACAAATGGTTAGTAGACATATTTAACTGCGAAATAAATTATTTAACTGGGACAGAAAGTAAATAAAAACTCGTCAACTGGATGTCACTTGATGTCTGATGTCAATGTTTTCAATTACATTTGATATGACATCCTGGTTGGTGCCCCATATATTTCTTGTTTACTTTACTTATTACGGCTCGTTAAAATTCAAACCATTCCTCAGGGTTCTCATTTACAATGACATGCTTTTACTCTATTGACAAATAATTAATGTCCAGTCCACTTAACTAATGTCCATGAAAATGACATTGTACTGTGCAGCTCATAAAAACGATGTTGAATTTTGGACATAAAAAATAAATATCTGTCCAGTGCGTCCCACCAATCTTGCTACATCATGCTATGCCACTTGTATTCGTAATTCACTTTACGCTTTACTAATACAGTACGAATTATCGATGTAGAGTGAAAGTACTATGTATGCATAACATAGACTGTTATATACATGTCTTAAGTAAATATTATGTGCAACTCGTGTCGAAAATGACTTGAAGAGGGCAAAGTCTAACTGGCTGGCAATTCTCAAGAAAGCTTCCATGTTTTCCACTATGTTACTGGATCATTCCCAAAACAAACATACGAATGCTAATCTTCATAGTTTTATTTCCTTCGGAGAAAACGGTTTTATGCTTACGAGTGATTATTATCCTGTGATTTAGCCTAAATGTTATCACTAACACGCTGCTGCATTCAAATGGTCTCAGTATTCAAATGCAGTGCATGATTGGTACAATTAGGCGCATAATGCACTACTAATCCAATCCACTACTACAGAATTACAACGTTATATTTTATGGAGAATGCAATGCAAGGCAATTGTTATAATATATTGTTGCATGTAATTACTAACACGTACAATATTACCGTTTTGAAAAGTCGTCAGAGATTTTGGAATTGTGATGCAAAATCGATAGAACAGTTCAGTAAATAATGGTAAACGAGTTGCATGTGTGTAGAAGGTGACGAGTAGCGACTCGCTATAGTATAAGCTATAAACTTATAAATATCTGTTACATAAAGAAGGGATTGTGCATAACTTAACCTAACAGTAATCAGCTAAAGAAAAGAAACAGATAAATTCATTTTTTATTATTAGGCATTTTAACTATTCCGTATAATTAGATTTTATACTATAGTGTATAAAAATTTGTACTTTTGTAGGCTGTGCGTGTGTGTTCGACATTTTTACAGTACATATTTAGCACACAGTGGCAATACAGGTTAAATAGATCATAAGCCATAATTTTTGTTGTACAATATTTATATGTGTAGCCTCCTTTTACATCAGAAGCTTTTTTAAACGTGAAAGCAAGTCAAAGGAATGTCTAAGGTTTCCCTGGTTCACTTTACAGAGCCAGCGAAGGAGAGCGCATTACTTTCGGATTGTAAACAAACAGTGAATACTATAGGATCTCTGCCCGCATACAGAATTGTATTTATGGTTTAAATAGGTACCTACCGGGTATATCTACTTAACTTATACTATTTTCTAGTATACTCCAGTATACTAGAGTTGAGCTTGTCCGGTCTGCACCGGATTCACAGTTCGTCTTTCAGTGCCTTTCAATTTAGATTGGAATGGACATGAGTATAGTGATAGTAATGCTTCTCCGTGGATTCTTGGGCCATGAATTTAAGGGATAGTGTACTGTACAGTATATTTGCTACTGTCAAGAGAATGAAGGTAAAGTTGATTTCCCTCGTAGAAAAATATAAAATAAAATAAACGTTACACAGGCACATGTCTAGACTTTTTCTATCTGAGGATGCTCTGTGCATGTACCAACTGCCGACTTACATTCGTTTTCCTAAGTACGTCTGTACAGCTTTTTCATGAAGATCATTTACTTCGACAGAGAAGATACACAGACATTTGAGTGGAAGGAAAACCTTGAAATCTTGAATTCTCCTTTCTCGATCGTTCTCTTACAGTTCAATGTAGAGAGAATACATAATATGTGTACTTACTTACATGAGAGAATAACTATTATATTGGTTTCCAGAATTTCTTTTACTTTATATAGTAATAACACAGTAGTTAAGTACACTTATTTACTACATAGATAAAAATATGTGGAATATATAGAATACATATAGAATATGTACGTATAGGATGTGGCCTAGCTATGTATTTATCTAATTTAGTTAGATAGACTGTCTGTACTGCTGTCCAAACAGTTGATGTGATTTGATATGATATGATGCCTGTTTCCTCAAGGCAATAAACTTAAGGAGGAAAGTGCTCTTGATAAAATAGAGGTGATCTTCTATATTTGTTATGTGCTACAAGTTTCACGATCGTTTCTTAAGTTATACTTACTATAAAGGGAACTATAACTTAAAATTTCAAGCTTGTCTCGTTATGTTTCCTGTCAAAGTCTACTCTTCTCTTTTCTTGGAAATAAGAAAGAAAGTAAATAAGAAGTGTTCCGTCTTACTGGCATGCCATGCCATTCCATTCCATACCATACCAGATCTGACTTATCCGAATTTCCAGTCAAGCATAGCCATCCAGCTTTCTTTACTTAAGTTTTACTTACTTACGTACACTAGCTACTTAAACAACTCTTCCGTACTATTATTTTCTTCATTTCTCCGTCTTAAAACATATTAAGCTTTTCCCTTAAGCTAAACCCTCTCTTCAAACATCTCAAACTGGAATATTCCAGAAATATTTACTATTCTATAGGTAAGATCTTCCTATTTACGTCACTTCGACTCTTGTTTAACCAACCAGTTGAGATAACTTGAAGATAGGAGTTCCGTAGTTCCATAATATCTTAACTGCCTCTCTCTACAATAATTTCAAAGTACTTTTGCAATTCTATTGTAGCATGCAGGTGTTAATATAATTGTGTAGCAACACAATAACTATTCTTTTGTAAATAAAGAACTTGGGTAATGAACTGTGAAGTGAAAGTTATGAAAATGCAATTTCAGAAAGAGTAAGTTGAAATTGAAATGTTTATTGTTATTATTGTTTGAAACTGTTGAAAGAAATGTTTACCTTTCGTTAATTGAGTTCCATAAAAGATGAAATCAATTTCACATTCACAAAGACCAAAAGTTTAAGACGAGTGAGAACATGCACAAGCAAGAATGTTTAATCAATTACCCGGATTTCTCTCCTAGCCTTTAGGAAGCCACATCTCAAGGAGGAAGGGAAATCCCATTCTATCCTAAATATGGTACATACATACTTACAGTATAAATCTATCGTGTCCCCCTGCAGTGCTTCCATTTCCTTCCTTTCTTACTATGACTCTTACCATATTAGGAAAGGAAATCTTTGGGTTTTACACCCAATGAGTATCTCTTTTCTTTTCTACTGTTAGATCGTAAGGGGGGATTACACGCTCTATGCACAGGCTAGACTATAAGTGTAATCAGCAACTGTTCAAAAAGTAAGATAATGTAATTCCATTACCTAGAATCGTTTAGCAGTTACTGTTAGATCCTTAACAAAAAATGTATGTTTGCAGTTTACAAGTAGCTACTACAGATGTACAGATAGCAACTATATAGTAGCTTATATGTATACTAAATATAAAGAAAGGTAAACAATTTGTAATTATACCTTATACGGAAGCATATGAAGGTATTCAGCATACCTTATACTGTATGTAGTTATATTCCCAGTAGGTATGTACTATTTACTTACCTAATTTACTATGTGCAAGATTATTTCTTTACAAGTTTCCTCCACTTCTTTCTATTATGTTGAAGTGTACTTGTATCTTGTATTGTATAGGGGCATGGCATAACACGAGAAAGACATTCCCATTGTATTCCATTGCTCTTTCAAATTGTAGACTGAACGCACCTTTCCCACTGTTACTTACTACTTTTACTTTGAGTAGTGACATCAGTGATCATAGTTTCTCCTATTGGTCTAATTACAACTCTAACGTAAGCAAGCAATAGAAAATAAATACCTAGTCAGCAATTTCCTGCGGACTAAAAGCCTATCCTTAAGTAAAAGTAGGTACTGACAGAACACATTCAATTCACAAGCTGCTCAGCAGATAGTAATACAGATAAATAGTAAACATCAACTGTGTACATATATATAGTATATATATAGTTTAGAATATATACAGTATAGACAGGCATTTCTGAACTAAATAAGATTTTTTTTTAATAGGGAGTATAACTTTCATAATGTAGTTGTGGTACATTTGTACTTAACTTTATACTTATGAGTATATGTATGTATTACATAGAGGATCTGTAGTTCGAAGTAAGTGAACAAGAAGCTATTTGTCTAATGTCCAAATTGTCGGACGGAGAAGACAACTCCTAATGAAGTTTTGTCCTCAGCTGTCAGTAGTCAGTAGATCCTGTTTTTTGGAAACTGCGAGTATTTCTCTTGGCTGCCAATCTCACCCTTCTTTCAGATTGCAATCCTCAATCTTTGATTTTTATCTCTTCTTCTCAGAACAATAAACTAATACTTACACTTCTATCTGTCAGCTATGCCTCAAACAATTGTAGCAAAAGCTAATAATCTTTTATTACATTCCAGTAAATCCATCTAGCATCTAATAAGATGATACTTACGATGCTCACGTGATACGGTCAGTAAGCAAGCACAATACAAATAGAACAAGGCATAACTTTTTAATGGTAAATATCCGAACACACTTCAAAGATTATATTATGTTCTACTTATGGTACGCAATGCAGTTTGTTGCTAACTATTTAATAGTATTTATTTTTATTAGAAGACAATAGCAAAATTACTTTGATAAGCTTATGAAAACATTACCCCAGATAATAAATAGCTCACCACGTCGCTTCCGGTTTCCTATGGCCATAATGAATAGTTTCCAAACTTTCCATCCATCCATTCTACTCAAATGAAGCAGGTACCGCAAAACTGTCAGCTCAGTAATGAAAGAAATGCAACGAACTGATGATTACGTCAAAATGTATTACCTACTTGAAAAGCTTTCTTACTAACGTTAACGTTACTTGCTTTGCCATCCATGACTTCACTACTGTCTATGTGTCAGTCAGCTATATACACAGTATATTGAGCTGCAAGTAATTGTATGTACACTATGCTATTTCCATCCACAATTTTTTATCCTACATATAATATCTAGAATCTAGTTTACAAAACCAAAAAGAGACACTTGTACTTTTGGAGCGATTCGATTCACTTCCCTTAATGTAGTGCATTACATTACATTACATTACATACCCTACATAGAAAAATCTTCCAACTTATGTGCCAACTTTTCTTTTTATAGAAAGAAAGTAGCCTTTAGATGCGTATTTGTGTCGTAGGTAGCCAGAATCATCGTTCACGTGGATCCCAGAGCTTCAGAAAGTTGGGAAAAAAAATTAAAACTGCTCGTTTTATTGATCTGTCCTTTGTAAAATTTTAGATATTTATTCAAGGGGAGGTTTGCCGAATTCATTAAGTGTAGACAGAAGGATCCCTGTGCCTGGTGGTACTCTTAACCTTCTTCATCGATACACTTCATCCCAGCTTGTTTTTCACTAAAAGAGAAAGGATAAAGAGGACATTCACGCATTGTTAGATAATGGAAGACAGAAGATCTGCTAGTTTGTAAGCAAAGGTACGCGTAGTGTGACGGTGAGTAAATAGGTTAGTGCATTATAGTATGGACAAGACAGCATTATGTCACATGTTGCAAAACTCCACTGCTGCTGGTCTATCCTGCCTGTCAGTGTGAATGTCTGTCAATTTATTGTAGCAAATGCTACGTAGTGTGACAATACAATAGTCAGTCTTAGAGATGTGTGCCAGTGGTCCTATTGTCCTCAGTTCACTACTCCTTCTGTTCTTTCTTTATTTCTAAGTATTGGATAGATTGGTTGGTTCCTCGGGTTGGTTGACTGGCTGGGAGAATTGGATTCTACATTACATTGTGGAAGTGGAGTGATTGTTGTGTGGGAAAGTAGTATTCTGTTCAGAATGTTAACTGGAGAGGACGGACACGCTTTGGACGTCATGCACTCTAACTCTAACAATAATGTTCCATCTACTCTACAAGTTATAAGAAAACTTGGAAATTGTTATAATGTATAGGTATTATAGGTAGGTATAAAGTATACCATGTAATACACATACTAGAGGTGGAAATCGTTCCTTGCTTGGAATGAATAACTTTTAAAGCTACAGCTATACGTATACCTATAGGAAATATGAACATACTTGGCTTCCTATGAGTTTCTACCTAACTTTTTACTCAACAGGAATTTCGCCATACATTCTGTACAAGTGCGTGTAAACTTTAAATAGTCCTATTCCCATATACTCCGTTTTATTCATACTAAAAAGTTATATTTACATATATTGCAGAGTATTTGTACATTTTGTTGGGAAATTCAAGTTTGAGAACTCTGCATGGATAATAAGTTTTTTATTTATTATGCAGTAGTAAGTAGATCGCCTAATCACATTACTTGTGTAACAGCGACAATGACATACAAACATATATAAATACTATTCCTTATCTGTAGGTTGTAAATATATTTTATATACAGGTGCACTATACATATTTATTTCAAGAACATTGAGAACTCATGCAGTATTATTCTATCGTTATGACTTCAAGTATAGTATCTGCAAGCTAAAAAATAGGAGCTACATTTAAAAATAGATTTTTTGCTGAAAAACAGATAAATGGGTGTTTTTGCGATATATGTATGATTATGTAGATCTAGATTACCTTTCATTTCGTTAGAAAAGCTGATACATTCATGATTTATTAGCTACACAAAGCGGACGTGGTTCTTTCTCTTTCTTTCTTACGTTATTGACTTGACCATTAGTTTTTGGAAAGTGTTTTCCTATTCTTACTGCTTATATTTGTATGTACATACTTATGTGTGTTAACAATAGGAGCATTTGAAGGGAAGTACCTAATGGTATTGGTTTCCATGCTCAATTGACCCAATGTTCAAATATACAACAGCAATCGGAATCTACGTATGTAGAATGTATGTAGGAATATGTGCCATTATGTAAAAGAGAAAGACATTTCGTTGGAAGCAAGACAATTTAAACATGTCTGGCAGCACAGTGAGAGAATTTAGCACGAATTCAGTTCACTTCAGTCCAACTAAAGTAAAGTAGACAAGACAAAACAGAAAACGTAAAGTTCGGATGTTCGATAAAATAAAGCACATTTTGATAATGGATATTGCCTGCTGGGAAATGTTTCCAAACAAACAAATTCTATCAATTTCTCAGGTTGTCATGCTCCATTATTTATTCAAAGTTGTAAAGGCTCTACTTACATTACATATGTATGTATCTACAAGTACATGAGAGTTTCCTTTTAGATTATTACTACATAACAACATATTACTTATATAACTACATACATACGAGTTACTACTAAATATCTACAAGTACAAATAGCTATGTGTAGTATTTGTAATTCAAGTTACTAACTTGAGTGTACCATTCCAGAATTTTCCCATGCATACTCTACTGATATGGCTTCCTAAATCCTAACTTGCTTTTAATGTACATATACATATATATTATTTTCTTATTCTAAATACAAATGTGTATCGAGTTTGTGAACATTGAAGGTTTCCGGCACGTAATATCTGTAGTAATATTATTTGCGATATAGAACACACTGTTTGTGTATTTACCTACAAATACAAATACATTTAGTGTATTATTACACTAAATGATAAATATATTACATGGATTATTTATTAGCAGACAATCTAATAATAACATTTGTAACATTGAAAAATAAACGCGACTAATAATTAAAAAGAGTGAGAAAAAATTCTACGTGCTCCCATGTAGATAGAGTCCTTTTAAATAGATGACCTAATTCATTATTGTTGTGGTTGTGCTTGTGGTCTGCTCGTTGGGTTATTAATTCTAATGAAAGAAGTCTATAGGTAAAAAGCAAACAAAGTTTCTATTCTATTGCTAGTCTGCTACAGGTAAAAGTATTGACGTTTGCTTTCACCTGGTTAGTTTCCTCTTCAACAATAATAACTCAGCATGGGACATGAAATTACTATGCCATTCCTCACTAAATGATATACGAGTCTAGGAAGTACGGGGACCACCACAACATGTAATTCTACGTTCATGTGCTGTATTTAATAATACAGTTTTCAGGAACTGGTGTGAAATGCTTTGCACGCATACACTTCCTCCCATACATTACTATCGTATGGAAATACATATAGATGCACTCTATACGGATACTAAATGTGTACACTATTCTCCAAATTGAAGTCAGTGAGCTTGCTGAACAAGTAATAAGCATTATACTAACAAAACATCATAATATCCAAAATCCACATGACTGATGATGGTTTATTTAATAGAAAAAGTTTGACGCTTGAGTGCTCACGGGCTTTCGTAAGTATATAGTACTCGTAGTATACCTACTAGAAAGCAATTCGGCACACAAGAAGTTAAAAGTGACGTTTGTAGTACAGTGCAAAAACATGAATTACTTAACCTCAGTATTTATACCATACAGCTTAGGAACCTTTTCCGTGTTATA
>JAQFYC010006779.1:0-11622 GCA_034694165.1 Tomocerus mixtus
AAGTGCATAGGAGTTTTACATGTATTTTAAGCCCTATCCTTTAACCTTGCGACTAAGTGCCTACCAAACATACTACTTTAAACTAATACTGTGATGGAGGAATTAGTTCCCCTGAAGAGTGGTTTCAAGCCTAGGGGAATTATTGAGTCCATGGGGCATGAGAGCTTCATATACAATATTTTAATTTCGTCTCAAAAATTATACGACATGATTATTCAATTTTTACTTGCACCCAAATTAAAATAATAATGCTCATTATAGCATTCACAATAATATAAATGTATAAACTTTACTTGGTACAGGTACCATTCACATAGCGCTGGACAATATAACGAGGGACTATGGGGAGTTATAATAATTGACAACACACCCGAAGTAATAGCGTAATTAATGATCAACTGTTTTTTGTCTTTTTTCCTAAATGCCTTAGTTATATATTTATTTACTTAAATCTTATATTAATCTTACCAAGAAAAATATTCAGGGGATTAAGACTAAAAGTTTAATAATATTAAGGTACACGTCTACGACGGCGAATTTCTCCTTGTGTACAGCGACTGGTTTCACATACCTGTTAAGAAGCTCTTGGTACGAAGATAATTCGGCAAGTAAAGGAGAAATGCCCTTCCCAGATTCATCTTTACTCAATGGTGAGGGACATTATCCCTGTGAGTATGCCAACAAGAAAAATATGTCCTGCAACCCAAATTTAGAGCAACGGTACAAAGTTCTTGAGGTGGAAAGAGGAAAAACATATCGGTTCAGACTCGTCAATCCATCCAGTATTCTTCTTTATTATGTATCAATTGATGGACACAAACTGGAGATGATCGAATCCGATGGTGTGGACACAGTACGAGTCCCTGGAGTAGATAAATGTAGTTTATCAACAGGCACGAGGAACTCTTTCTTGGTTAAAATGGACGGAGAGCTAGATCAATATTGGATTAGATCCACGGGAAATTTAATAAGTAGTTTCAAAATGCGCTACCCAAATATCAATCCGTTTCCTGAAGCTCTTTTCGAAAATCCAACCGTATTTGCGGTATTTAAATACAAAGATACTCCTTCAACAGCTAATATTGCACCACCGAAACCTCTTATAAATCCCGGGGCAGTACAGGGAAGGCCAGAAAGACATGGTAACTACTAGCAGATGCTTAAATTCTAATATATTAAATACTGTTGGCAAACTTTTGTTGTTTTACAATAGGCTTGTCATAAAAAATGTTTTGACTTTAGTCAAAAATGGTGTACATTTACTTACTTTATTTTGGATAGATCCGCAGAAAATTGCCCAAATGTTGCAGATGGGGACTACCAATTACCTAAACTATGTGCGTGAACGAGCTTCAGTTGAAAAGGTAAATGAACTAGAATATTATGACGACGACCCGATGTATCTGCCCCATGCTACTGCTCCATTTCCGATCACAAATGCAACTGAAAACGGAGTTGCACTTAATTATCGAGATTGCCATCCCTTTGGAGGCGAAACGGCTCCAATGCATGTCAATCAAACTATTATAATTAATATTCCGAGCACTGACGATCCCGATAATGTGAAAAAAACTGGATTCAACAACTTCACCTACGACTCTTCGTCTTTAGACAAACCAGCGCTAATCAAACTAATAAACGGGGAGATGATTCCAAATTCGTTGTATCCCATTACCATTAATGGCTTTGGCGGAGATTATGTAAGCTTATTTGCAGTACAAAGAAAGCAGAAAATATTTTTAATAACAATTCCAGTACAAAATTCAATTTTTTATCTAGGTAGTTGAACTGATCATTAACGATTATGGAGAAGGAGGCCACCCACTTCATCTTCATGGACATACCTTCTGGGTAATGGGCTTCGGTGATTTTAATGTTAGCGACGGCCCGTTTGTTGAAGAAACAGATCGCCAAAAATTAAAATCCGGTATTAGAAGGGAAACAATGGCTATTTTCTTCGACTCTTGGTTGGTTATTCGGTTTCGGGCAGATAACCCAGGACTGTGGTTATTTCATTGTCACATTAATTTCCATTTTGACGTAGGTTTAGGCCTGGTGTTCTTAGAAGGGGAAGATATTGTCAGACAAATGTATAAGGATCAAATCCCTTCGCAAACTGTCGAATTGTGCAAACAATCTGGCATCGAACTTGTTCCTAATAAAAGTGATGCTAGTGCTATAATATTAAGCTACAATTTTTGGGCTTTTGTGTGTTTTTACGCAAATTTATTAATGTTAGGATAGCTGGAAGATAATTATTTCTACATGCTCCAAACTATTATGATCAAAACAAATGAGCATTGCTGTAACATGTATATACATATAGTTAGTGTTAATAAAGATATGTACCTTTCATTTGTGGAGTTATATTTGATATTTTTTTCATAATTGAAAATGTTATTTTACATAATAAAAAATCAACAGCTTATGAAGTATCTTCATCGAAAGGGATTGACACTGTTTTTATTTGGCAAAATGCTCACGAACACGGTTAACCGACTCAATTGTCTCCGGAATTGAACCTGCAATTTGTCCTTCATAGGAATTTGCTGAATCAAAATTAAGGATGTATTGGGATTCATTAAGTAAGCTGAGAACTTCATCCAAACGATCTAGGAGTTGCTGTTTGGTAATCTTCTTGGATTGAAATTCATGTTGTGCCAGCATATAAATTGGAGCATGAAGTTCGTAAAGTGTTAAACCTGTAACGATAAAATAACTTTATAATCCCAGTATTCATGAATTCATGAATATAACCTAAGTATTTTTAAAAATCAATAAAGTTTGGCAATAAAAGTAAACTTTAACAGCAAACTAATATTCTGGGAAATTAATCATTTCCATATTTTAATTACAACTTTTAAATTAACTCATTTTTTAATTTATTAATATTGTATTCCATGAAACAATGTTGTATTTACAGATATAGCACTATTCCGAATTATTACAAAACATAACGACTACTTTCACTTTGAAGGTGTACAAAGTGATGTACGTAGTTCAAGTAACAAAGTAGATTAGTAACATTTTTTTGTTTCATTTTTTCAAATAATTTCCACTGACACTAAATGCCTAATACATATTATCATACATATATTATTTCAAGTTCATAAATATGAAAGTTACCTCTAATACGGGAGAATCCTGGTTCAATTATGCCAATCACACTTAGAAGTCTTTTGCATAAATATTCCTTTCTCTTGAGCAACTCCGGCGATAGCTCGGTTAGCATCCATCCTTTCGTGCGACCGTAAACTTGAGACAAAGTGTGAATAGCATGTGTTATCAAAAAATGATTTGGATGTAGAACTTTTCCACTATATTTTTCAAGACTCTCTTCCAGTTGAGGTATAAATTGCCTAATTTTTCCATCTTTCTCAGCGTTAAATATCGACTTTCTTATTTCCTCCACAGTTTCTTTGATTTGGTCAACAGGGAGTGTGTTATGGCACTCGGTGCAACTCCATTTCGACGTTGGTTCCAATGGGACATTTGGAATAAGATACCCAGGACATTCAATCAAAGTACATTTCATGGCCGAAAAGTATGTTCCAATTTCTGTAGGATCTGCACATCTTTTACAAGCACAATCAAAGAATTTTGATTCTCTTATATGCTTTCTCCGATCAAGGGTCCCATCTAAGGTGTGGGTGTAGGTTGTTGTAATTAGTTCACCCTTTCTGATTGGGATCGTCACCCGAATTAGCATTCTATAGTCATCTGTAATTGAATGATGTGTGTTGGAAATACATTCGTGAGCCATTAAAGCTACATCCGGAAATATTCCACAGATTCTATAAAAAAGAAGCAGTGTTATCAATATATTGGTTTTTGGGAAGTGTGGTGTTTAAAAGCAATTTTTACCATTTTTAACTAAGGCATTGGTCCGAAGTAGAGCGGCAATATACAGCGCTATATATTAGAGCGAACCCGGAAGATTGTGGTAACCAATATCATACCAATTTGTAGAGAATCTTTCAATCTATCAGTGACAACAGTTTTCACCGTCAAAAATAATTCGTAGAAAAATATCCAGAAAGAAGAACAAAAGTTTTTAAAAAAGGGTTATTCACTACTACGAAATCGTCGCCTAGAAAAATGAAAGATCAACTGCGCATAATTTTCGCGAGGAAGGTAAGCACAAAAGTACCATACACAATATAATAAGAAGGTACAAAGAATCTGGGGAAGTGACATACAAGCCGTTAAGTGGTCGGCCTCGTGTGAAATCATCGCCCTCAAAAGTGAAGGTCGCGGAGAAAGCATTTCGGAGAAAGCCGACTACCACAGTCAAGACAGTTTCAACAAAGCTGAATCTGGCAAGAGAAACTGTATCAAGGATTAAAGTTAAGAAACTAGGGATAACGGCACGCACAAGGAAAAAGTGTCCCAAGTACACCAACAATCAGGAGCAGCGATCCAAAACTGGCCTACGAAAAATTTATAAAAACATCCCTTAAGGGCAAAAATCATGATAATCATGTGATGCGGTAATCTCCCAAATGTGCCCCAAGTTACAGGAATCGAATCTTTTTGGTCAACATGCAAGAGTATGTACTCTAAGCGACCGTATGAGCCCAAAAAGTTCTGGGATTCAAGAAAGTATGGAAAAATATATCCAAGAATGCGGCGGAGCATGTGGGAACTGAGTGTATTTAACACGCTTGGAAGATGCTACGATTATTAAGATACCAGAGAGTTGGACAGGCAATGAATGATATTTCTAACAGGCGAAAATGTTGAAGAAGTAACCCTGAAAATTTCATTAATGTATGTCTTTTTGTTTACTTACAAATCTCAATAAACTGTAGCACCTCTAATTCGGACCAATGCCTTATGTTGGTTCTTCAGCATTGTAAAATTGATTAATTACAAAGAAAAAAGTTTTATATAGGGTAATTTAATAAAAAGTTTAATAAATATTTTGTTTGGCCTCATTTTAACTATAAACTAACTAAGAAACATAAGATACTGTTATAATTAGTACTTGTATATCCTTCAATCTGTTAACCTTATACTAATTTGAAAATATATTAGCTTTAATACTAACATCATGCACGGAAAATGAAAAGGTGAGCTTACTCTATTCCTTCTGCTCGTATTTCAAAAGCGTTGACATCTGCGTATCCCAGAACTGTGTGAATAGCCATTTTATCAAATTCCTCCATTTTGTATCTTTCTCTTAACAATTTCACAGTATTTATTTCATTTCTGTGCCACAAATCAGTCATCTGCTTCCGGATTTCATTATGAGGCTCCATAGTACAAAGTCTTGTCCATCTTTTTGAATCGCTCTCTTTTAGCATCAGGCAACGCACAGTAAGAACACACTCATATGCCGGATGAATATCATCAAAATTGTCAATTTTAATCATCCTTGTATTTCTTTGAAATATTCTACATTCATTGTTTGCATGAATTGGAATCTACAACAAAATTAAAGAAAATTAGAAATAATTTGTTTGGTTTGAAGACCACTCATAGGTGCTACTGCTAGCTTTACACAGATTCTTGGTAAATTAGGGAATAAAAGTACTACATGATAATAATAATAATATTCACTGAAGAGACATTGTTACCTTTTCACAGGCTTGGCTGCACATAGGAAATAAGCATTGAGAGCAATGATAGGATCCGTCTACTCTTTTATGACACCCCAGGCAAATTGGTTTAGTATTTTGTTTTGGGCCGTATGTTATAGCCGGTTCGTTCATTATCAATGTCCCTGCAGGAATATCTCTAGCAGCTACTATGTAGCGCCCATAAATTTCATTTTCCTTTATTAAAAATATTTTGCACGTTTTCTTGTGTGCTTTCCAATCTTGTTTCTGATGTTCCACAGAGCAGTACGCAACAATACGACACGCAGCACATAATTTCGAGGATGGGGTTTTGCAAATAGGGCATGCGAATTCCATTTCAATTTTTACTGCTAATTTTTTAGGTGTTACAGTAAACTAAACAGTAGTCAAAGACTTTTCTGTTTACTTAACTACGATGATATTTAACTCTAGACCATAGATGTGAACACAAGGTCTTTGAAATGCGCAATGAAAGAACAGATTAACTCTTTGTAGCGTATATTGTGTATTATACATATAATGTAGTTCAGTGAACCTGAGAAAATATTGCTTGAATAATTAGTTTATAATATACAACTTATTTTCAAAATAAATGTGTAGTAATTCACGTTCCAAGGCTTCTTTCCAGGATACACAAAAGTTATATTTTAAATATGAGGCAAAAATGACTTAAATAATGAGATTAGACTTTGAAGTACATATTCGCGTAGACAGTAAAAGAAAACTAAAGAAGAGTGTAGTGAATGTAGCCGGTATCATGCTGAAGCAATTATTTTTAGCAGCATAGGGATTTTCCATAGCAAAGTAACACTGTATCAGGATCACTGGTAGAAATTCATATAAGCTTAAAGGAAAACACAAAACATCTTGTTATACTTACATACAATGAATAATACCTACAAACCTACTATGCAGAGTACAAATAATAGGAATGCTAAAGAGGAAAATCATAGATGCTGATCTCTCTCTGTCTAATTCCCATAAGTACGTGTAGTCTAAATACAACTCAGTTGGCCAAACGCCAAGAACCAAGAATATCCTTCCTAACAGTAATGAGAAGGGAATATACCGGCAGAACTTGCGAAGAATGCACTCCACATGTACCTACATAATATTATACAATGGGAATCACACAATGTTGGAATAAATTGAAATGCAGTGAAAGAAAAGTATAGCTTTTGAAATGTTTTGCTTTGTACTGCATTGGTTTAATGGTTCTGCTCGAATTGTACTTGTAGTGACAGACCAAAATAAGTCAGCAAAGCAGGAATGTGACAATTTGGAAGGGTGTTGTGATAACTCACAAATTATTATTACGCTTCTGCGGTGTCACTAACCGAATGGTTAACTTTTAATATTAGCTATTGGGTTACCGATATTACTCTTTACAGACACTAATTTCATATATCAATAACGCTAACTGTTCCTTTGGAAGGAGGCACCATCAACCAAAATATCAAGCAATTATCATCAATAAATATTTCCAGAAAGTAGATTACTTACTACATGAATGATTTTCATAATAATACAATTTGCATTGTCAATGAATTATAGTATATGCTAAAGGTAACCTAGTTGAATATTAATCATTTTGTAAACGTACACTTTTAATAAACTGCGACTCCAAGTAAATGTAACAAATCTTAACATTTTTTTTTTGATCAAAAAATGATTTAATTTCCATATAATGGGAGACAAGTTGCGATGTATATGCACACTTTAAATGTAAAAAATTATTTATTGAACACACATTCTATTAAATATTTAATTACGCTTAAAATTATAATAATTAATAACTTATATATAAAAAAGAACTACATACGTAAGTAAAAGTACTCATTTAACCATTTTGTTGTAATTAACAGGTTTACCTCTATCTGGCTGAGTCAGTGTGGGGTGAGGGTAACACAAGAATTTTAGTGTTTCGTCATGTTGAAAACTAAGACAATATTTTCTTACTAATAGTTATAATAGAAAATAAGATATACGTACATTACTGTGTCAACATTGTAATTAAAATTGCTTTCATATTAATCAAAATATTATTATTTTGTGTTAAAAGAGCATTGTGGTTTCCAGTTCCACTCAACATTTTATTTGAGATCGAGAGAAGAATCCGCAGTAAATGAAGGCAAAACTCTTTCCATGGGTTTGACTTTGACACTATTGACAGTCATTATAGAATTCCTGCTGTTCATCTCATACCTGCAAATTACCAAAATTAAATGTCTAAAAAATTATCTGAACATGTAGAAAACAAGTAAAAATAGTCATTTCTAACAACAAATCAATGCTTACGCTTTCTCAACATTCAATTTCACGTGTTTTTCAACGGAAAAATAAGGATATAATGAATATCTGGAAAGATTGCATTTTTCAGCGGCTTTGTGGATGGACATCCCAGAAAGTACCATCTCAACGGCTTTTTTAAACCCCTCCGGTATAAAAGTCGGCTTCTTCCTTTTAATAGCGGGTTTAACAACTAAAGTAAAAAATATTACATTATATAGGCATTATTGATATTTTTCATTTATAAAGTAAAGCTCACAACAATAATATCTTTTTGAAGAAAAATTTGTTTTTGTACACATCAACATAATTGTATCAGTGTAGCAGAACACATCGTTAGCATTAATTTAAGTTAGGAAAATAAAGCAAACTTTTTACTAACCGTGTGGAATTTTCCTGTTGACGATTTTTGTACCGATTATTGCCTTACTATGTTCAGCTTCGTTATTTGGAACCATTGCAGATGGGAACGGTTTTAAAACCCTTCTGGGATGATAACGTCGTCTGTGACTGTTAAGTCTAGCCCTAGTTTGGAAGGACTTTGTGCATTTGGCACACGAGAAGTCATCCGTTGAATCGTACAGTGCTCCACTGTCAGCACCAAAACATTTGTGGCTTTTCAATTGGCGCTCGCTGCTGAACTTAATTAAGCAGTCTGTGCATTTGAACACACCGGAAGGACTGCCTTCAGGAATTGGAGAGACAGCTTTGTCAGAAAGTGTAGGTGCCATCGTCTCAGTAGCTTCGATAGCCATCGCGTGGTCTAGTACTGGAGCATGCAACTCAAATCTTTTTGCCGCTTGGAATTTCTCGAGAACGGCGGATTCTAACATTAGAATAGAAAAAATTATTTCAATTTAAATATGCATGCTACAGAAACATATACACAAAATATTAATTGTCTAAATAATGGCATAATATTATATTAAAGTAGTGGTAAACGCACTTGTTAGTTTTTTGCGAGGTCGATTAATGTAGGCGGTTAATGTAGATCGCTTTATATTGAATTTTGTTGCAGCATATTGATGTGTGCATTTTGTTTGACTTACAAGCTGTCGAGCACCCTCCAAGTTTGTCGCAAAATGTGTATCTCCTCTGACATGCTTCTTCGTCCTTTTAACTAATAAAATACGAAAAAATTATTATAACAAAGTGATTTTATAAAAATGTCAAGTAAAAGCTGAAAATCCTACCAAATAGCGGCACGAAAATTCATAAATATAAATTATCATTATGTTTTCAGATTGGGCTATGCACATTCAATTTGGGAAAAAATTTATAACGAAATGTGTATTAATTATTTATATTATTTTGGCTGCTACTTACGTATTTTTTGCAAGTGACATTTTGCATTATTAACAGTTCCCTTCTTTTTGCTAGCGAGTCCATGCTTGTGCCCTCGCATATGGTTCCACAAGTGATTTTTTTGGCGAAAAGACTGTGGACACCTTGAACAGGTGTAAATTTTCGCGATTGTGTGATTTTTATCATGAATCTTCAAACCTCTTTCTGTGGGATATGTTTTGCAACACTTGTTACACTTCCAAGGCCATTCCGCATGTAGAGGGTTAGATGAACTAGTAACAGGCACTTTTGGAATCCCCAAATTCGCCACTTTCAAAGGTTCCGGTTCAGTGTCAGTAATTGGCTTGTCCTGACGACCTTGGTTTATTTGTTTCAGGGCTGCAGCTAACCAAGAGGTTGGCGTGAAAGAAACTTTTGAAATTTCCATTCCTATTTAGGACATATTTAGTGCCATTATAAAATTAAAAATTTAATTACCCCCATCATTACAATAAATATAAGCCCAAAATACGATATCTCCAAATTATTAATTTGTAATTATAACACTATTGTACCATTGTTCTGATTTTTTGGTGAGGCATCAGGAATACCTGGGGATACAGCATTTCGTGACGGTGTTCCCAAACCTGACGGCATTTCCATACGCAATGGTTTTTCCAAAACTGTAGGTTTGTCCATAGGTAATCCCATATGTGTTCCCATATGTGATGGTGTCCCAAACATATTCATGTTCATTTTTAAAGATGATGATAAAACAGGCTGATAACTGTCTTTGTCTAAGTCAACTATTTCAGCTGGTAGTCGTTTGCTGGCCACTTCTTCAATAATCATGCAATCGTCGTCACTGTCCTCTTCATGTTGTTTAGATGTATCATTGTCTTTTTTCTCATCCTGCTCGTTGCCAGGAAAAATATTACCAGTATTCGGCTTTCCTGTAAATAATATAATATTTATAAAATAAAGTGTTAAACAATATAAAATGTTAGCTTACATGCATATTACATTTTTATATTTCGACAATATTCAAGGAACAATTTATCATAAAATAAAATATATTTACGTATTTCCGGGTTTTCCTTTTCAATGGCCACATTCGGCTCAATTTTTACAGGGACAGGCAAACTGGAAAATGAAGGAACAGACGGTCCTGGAACAGTATTTGGATTTTGGACGACCAAATGTGGAACAAATTTTTGTTCAGGGATCTCGACAGCAGGATTTTTTTTCATTTGATTTCCATTTTGAGGTTCGTCGCCCCCACCCGATGGTGGTAAATGAGGCTTGGTGTTCACCATGGGTAATGGGGTGGCTGGCTGGATAACAGGACCATTATTCATGCCGCTATCATTAACCTCTTTTCGGGATCTTAAAACCCGGAGGGTAAAGTTGCACATCGATTCCTCAATTATTCCCTTGATATTTTCTATTTGAGTATGCCAAGTTGATATCTTCGTCATGAAACCAATACAGGCGGGGCAAAATGGATATACGGGGTTCGAGGCCATCGCAGCCCAATCAAATTCCTTATGGCTAAATATTTCAGAGAAGAAATAATTTGAACATTTCAGAGATATTTTTTCCCAAACTTCCGGAGACAAACTGGTGTTTGGTGTTTCGACAAAAGGCTGGAAACATATTCGACACTCCATTTTTCAAGCCGGGCTTAGTGTGTGGTCAATGGACCGGTATTGTCAAAATGTAGGTTTTAAAGATGTCTAAAGATTGAAAAAGTGCATTTGTTTGAAAAATAAACCTCTTTTGTCTTTATAGAATGAAGTTATTATTAATGTACCTATATTTTAATTAATTATTACTTGGCCATTGATGTTTTCGAAGAGTAGTTTAGTAAACCTGCGACTGATTCTTAGATCCAATCCAAAGTTTAAAACCTGATAAAAATGGCACACAATTAATTAGTGTTATAAAATTATGTTATGTAACCCTGGTGGAGCAAAATAATTAATTGTCTCGAAACGAACTGTGGATTTGGATTGCTTTTAATCTATTGATGAACTATTTGTCACTAAATATAGTTAACTGGTTCAGTTTTGAATTTATTTATTGGTTAATTTTTTGTTAGTATAGTCGTGTCACTCGTCGGGTCGTGTCTGAATATGGAAGAGCAGTTTATTATGCTATTTCTAATTCGTATTCAACGTATACTACTGAAGTCTGTATGTTTACAATAATGCGTCAGATAAATTGTGTTACACCTGCTGCGGCTGGACGCTGGAGGGTGCATTTTTGGTGTGTTCGTATCGTATGTCCTCTTCTGTCTTTTACTAAGAAATACATAATACAGTGACATTAATACACAGAAATGCAACAGTGTAGAATATCTTTACACAAAAAGGGAAAAGGCAATCGTCCCTTTAAGGAGGACTCAATGGTTAGAATATGAATCAGACGGACGCGCGCTTGATTCGCATCTGTTCATATTGAACGT
>JAQFYC010006780.1:0-11621 GCA_034694165.1 Tomocerus mixtus
ATTAAAATTCTATTTAAAAAGAAAGCAATAGTTAGTATTTTCAATATTGTAAAGTAGTCTTCAACAGACAAAACAAAAATGGATTCGGAAGACTCAGAAATACAAATTGCTATTAAAGCAGGGAACATAAATATCTCTACGGGTAAATATTCAATATTTCATAATTATTTGCATTCATTAAGTTTTATATTTAATTGGTCCATATAATGCTTATAAAATAGAAATTACTAACATACATTTATAATATAAAGTGCATTTAATTTGATGTATTATGCGTAATTTTTAGATTATATGAAAATGGACGACAGTGTTATGTCAAAGGATAAAAAAGCAACTCTGGACGAGTTGGAGAGAAGGAGGCGAGTTCGGCTAATGAATGTCAGCACTGATGATGAGGAAGTTAAAAAGGATTTAAGAACCCTTGGGGAACCCATCTGCTATTTCGGGGAAGGTCCTGCTGATCGTCGTCAGAGATTAAAAGAAGTTTTGTCTAGGTAAATGCATTCCGTTTTTGGCTCGTGGTGTATACTTTGATTGTAATATTGATTTTGTTTGTTTGTACATATTTTGAATAATATTTTTCATTTTTTAACAGAACTGGGATGGAATCGTTATTGAAGAGAGACAAATTAGAATCGGAAAAGCCAATGGAAAGAGAGCAGGAAACAGCGACCTGGTATCACGAAGGACCTGAAACTTTAAGAATTGCCCGACAAGCTATTCTAGGTTAGCTTTTGGTTTGACTTTTTCAATTTTATTTAAACCTCAGTCAAATGATAAATCAAAACTCCAGTAATGCCAATTACCATAATGATAATTCCAGTCTACTGGATTTTTTAGGTCAAACACTGTCAATACGACTATACGACTACCGTTTTTCCTTTACTTTTAAAATGTTTTCTTAGCATCTTTACTGAATTTTTGCAATTGACTTGCCCAGTATCGCAATTTAACTAAATCTTGTCATTAAATACTAATTGCAAACAGTTTGCTTACAATATGACTTGTTAAGCCTATAACTGGCTCTATTTTGCCAATAGACTTATACTTACTTTGAATTATATCATTTTCTTGGGATTTGTGTAAAAGACTAGAGTTTATCTAATATTATTAGTGGATATATATAATTAACGTTGTGATCTACTTATATTTTTTGCAGAATATTCCCTTCCAAGAGCTAAAGCTCGCCTAGACGAGGCACGTAATCATAGAAATGTTCCTGACAATATTCGAACAGCTGCTCGGCAGGAATTGCAGAAGAAATTGCAAGTTATATCAAATCAAAGCAGTCAAGTTGGAGATAGCAGACCTTTGTCATATATTCAATTCAGTCCAAATTCTGAACTTCTTGCAACCGCGTCTTGGTAAGGAAATATATCTTAACTTTTTTAAAAAGATATAATTCCTTTGTCTTTTAATAGTTTTAAAACTTGTTTTATGTAATTTTTATTTTTTAGGAGTGGACTGATAAAACTATGGTCTTCACCCAACTGTAAAGAAATAAGAACTTTAAAAGGTCATTTGAACAACGTTGGATGTGTTGTTTTTCACCCGCAAGCGACCTTAACCTTAGATGACAAAGCATGTTGTTTGGCATCTTGTGGCGCTGACGGAGCTGTAAAATTATGGAGCCTTGAGAGTGAAGACCCAATAGCAGAAGTTCCGGGCCACTCTTTCCGCGTATCTCGATTGGCCTACCATCCATCAGGAAGATTTTTGGCAACTTGTTGTTTCGACTCTTCCTGGAGATTATGGGATTTAGAACAAAGGGAGGAAGTGTTACATCAGGAAGGTCACAGCAAACCAGTTTATTGCGTCGCTTTCCAAATTGACGGATCGTTAGCTGTTACGGGGTATTTTATTCATTAGTTTTTATTTTGGAAATATGTATATGCATTATCGACCAAAATGTAGTTAATTCCAATGTTTTTAAGCACATTTGTAATTGTATAATGTTTAAATAAGCTGATTATTGTATTTTATAATTTGTTTGCAGTGGAATGGATTCCTTTGGACGCGTCTGGGATTTAAGAACAGGAAGATGCATAATGTTTTTGGAAGGGCATTTAAAAAGTATTTTAGGAATCGATTTCTCCCCCAATGGGTAAGAATAATAATCTTATAATTTCTAAGTTCAATAAAAATAAATGTTGGATCTCAAAAACATTTAAATATGTTTTAATTTTAGATACCAAGCCACAACTGGCAGCGAAGACCATTCGTGTAAAGTTTGGGATATCCGTCAACGGGCTTGTATTTATACGATTCCAGCTCATACAAATTTAGTTTCAGGGATAAAGTTTCAACCTGGCGAAGGACAATTCATCGCCACTTCTTCATATGACAAGACTGCTAAGGTAAATAATGTTTAGCTTACTAAAATTTTTGTCCTATCGGCATGTCCATATTTAATTTAACAATTCGCTGTGCATAATTTAATCTGCGTATTAAATAATTTATTTTCAACAGCTCTGGTTAAGCAACACCTGGCAGCCATTAAAAACTTTAAGCGGTCACGACGGACGAGTGATGTGTGTGGACATTTCCCCTAATGGAAAATATATTGCAACGTCTTCTTTCGATAGAACATTTAAAATATGGGCTCCAGACTTTTCTTAAGTTTTGTCGTAGTCTAAATCATTTAATTTTTGTATGCAGTTATGCAACTGTGAATTTTTGTACAAATATGAATGTTTATATGATTATCTATTATTATATTATGAACCTTAACTAACTATCTATATTTAGCTATGAGCATTTCCTTAAGAATAAAAGCATGTTTTACATCCTATACGACTTTCTTTGCATTTTTGTTTTACCTACACTGTTTTATTGGAATTTTATTAGCTTTGTAGTATTTCTGACATTTTTCTTAAAAGTTGAGTACCACGTATTACAATGTAAATGTAAAGTAGGTAGATTTGGTAAATATACTTATTTGGCAATGCCCATTGTAAATAATAAAGTGTAGTTAGGCATTTGCAATGTATTAGTATTTAGCACATGTAGAAGGTATGAATCTAAGTAATAATGCATCAAATGAAAATTAAGGTAAATTGTGTAGGCATTATGTAGGGTAGGGCTATAAAATTCAGAACATATTTTATTTACACATGAATTAGCATCAAACAGGCTAAAAAAGAATTTCTTAGCTAGACCTGGAATATTTTAGCCGTAGAATAGAAAATACGTAAAATTAATACAACTAGTTGAAAAACAAATCTTATTTATGTTAAATACAGGACAGAGAGGTAATATTTACAAAAAGAACTTTAACGAAAGAAGACTGGTTAATTTATTTGCTGTTTATCCTAGGATTATATCAATAAGCTCAGCTAAAGTGTATCTCTGAAAAAATAATTATAGAAATTATTATATTAAAAGTTCTGTAATGTAAAGTAATGAGTTCTAAAAGTGAATATGAATATATTTTAGTTAATTTTGGATTTTTGATTATATAAAGTGGGAATACATACCCCGAGAACTTCATTGATAACATCTGTAGCAATTGCAATGATCTGGTCGTAGTGTTCTGCAAAAACCTTATCAAAAATTGGCTTGATTTGTGGGTTAAGTTCGTCCCAGTCGATTAACTCTCCATTCAATGCTAAGTTTTCTCCGTAAGCATGGACTTCATCAAATGACACACCGAGTCGGAGTCTAGTGATACGAACTCGGTTGGTAATAAGAATGACCTGGAGGCGTCCAGCGCCTGTTATGCGGGTATTCTTAATGTAACCGGAATACGCCCCGGAACCAGTTGCATGCAATTGACCCAATTCTGGGGCCGTGTACTTAGCATCGGCATTATACTTTCCTAAAAGCAATACAATTTATAAAATATACGTAAAATAAAAATATCAAAATTAAATTATTTTTTCAGCTTTTGTTTAAAAAATTAATTTTTTGTTACCTAAAATTGCAGCCTCTGGAATATTTACAGTTATGTTAATATCCAAAGTTATCAGATTCAGTTTTAAGTCCTCTACCAAGGAAGACAAGCCAGTGACAACTGAATCCCTGAAATAATTATTCATAAAAATTAACCTCCTGAATATGTAAAAGTACCATAAAATATTTATAACATTTTTCTGAAAATATAAAGCTTTCAAAAAATATTTGTATAAACTCACGCTATGCTAACAACCCCTTCTAGGTTTGTTACATTCAAAGTACTCAAATCTACGGTTGTATCATTCAGAATAAGAGGATCTGCGAAATCGGGAAGAAATTTCAACTTCTCGATGAGTTCCGTTTGAAGTTCTCTATGCAATCTGTTATTTGCTGGGAAATGAAAATTAATTATTATTGTGTTGTCTTCGGCAGCAATTTTATCTAAATATATTTTTATGGAAATAATTTGGTTCTGTGAATATAATATTACCTGGAAGTGAATTAGCTAAGCTGACAGCAGCGGCGATGAAAATGAAAATCTTCATAATTGAATAAATAGAGACTGATCTAGTTTTAACAACAGAAAAAGTTATCTGAATACCTATGAGGATTGTGTATCTGTATTGCGGGAATTGAATGAAAGAAACTGCAGAAAGATTTTCCTAGTTTCAGGTTTCCTTTGGACTTACTAAACAAGGAGTGTGTGAAATAAGGTTTGAGGTTCATGATTTATATACTCCCAAAAATTGAACACAGCTTATTGGTAATTAGTGGGCATTTGTACTGTTTTGCACTTGCAGTATCTGTATGTGTGTACAAATATATAAAAGGATGAGATGAGGTAGATTAGATTTGTTGCAATGAAAATATTTCCAATTCACATCTCCTTGATTTGATAAAAATTAGCATTTCCTGTATTTACTTGAACTATCATCACTAAATTCATTTTTCGGTTTTGGTCAGCATGTAACATTAGATTCCCGGAAATAATCCTGGCTTGGAATGGCCATAGTTTTAAGTTAATTAGGAATAATGTCTACATAGATTAATACGTATGTTTTTATTAATATGTTAAGAAAGCAACCTCGGAAGCACCTTCAGTTTGTTTTTCCGTAAATGATCATTTGTGTTAATTCTCCTCGTATCCTGTCACGCTTGCGGTTTGGTTTGCCGAATATCTAGGTCACTCCTACGATAAGAGGAGTATTACTTATAGGTACTCAAAACTCAAAATATTATTGTTATCGAAAGTGGACAGTTAGTTAATTCCTGGTGGTATCATCATAATATTTGTTTACATACGCGTATATTGTATTGTATAAATACATACACCTGTTTGTTTTCCATAACAAATATATACATCCGTACTCAATAGTGCATAGGTACTGTAATTGGTAAACTTTTTTACCTAAATGTAATTAGTGCAGCCTTGTGCGATAAAATGGCGTGATGTAAAAAATCGATCGATTTATTTAACTATATTACTTTCATCAATCATTTTCATTATAAATTAAAATAGCTGTCTCATTTATTAAGTGGTTGACAAACCGCATTATATTACTTTGTATGTCTGTCCGTCCGTTTGTCCTGGACATTATAACTTTTCACAAAGTTGACCAATTCCGGCGAGATTTTTCCACAAAGCGTATATGGTCAAGGATAAATGTTCAGTTCTTTAATGGACCAAGCCGGCCACACCTCTACAGAGCTATGGCCCCGCCTACCAAACTTTTAAATGGCAACATACGGTATTATGGTGAGTGGCTGATGGCTTCAGGAATTCAAATATGAATCTCTGTTGACCCCAGGCCTGGGGTAATATAAAAATTCAATGCTGTAGGACTCTAAATTATCGGGCATCATTTTTCATTAATTAGTGACACTATTTAGCTCAACCATTTTTTATATCCGTTTTGCAAGGGTTTGTTTAATTTTCTTCAGTTAAATCTGTATTTAATTTGTTGGAGTTGCAGGGTATATATGGGCTTCGCAGTGTAGGATATTTAAAGATGTGTTTTGAGAACATTAGCTTTTAAATGTATACGGCTTGCTTAAAATTTTAGGTTTCTTGAGTAGGGATGAATGTAAGTTGAAAAGATTTCGAGTGTATTTACAAAGTTCGATTCAAAGCTTTATTGGCAAAGGGTGAAGGTTTCGATTTCATGGTATTATATTTAATGTACTTTTAATAAATAAACCTAAAAATTATTTGTATTTCTACATTCTAACACTAAATTACTAAATACATACATATCCTACTACGTGTCATTGTAACTATTTCCACAAGTTGCAACTTGCAACGTTTGGGATTTATTATCAAATTCGTTGTTACCCTAAATGGCATTTTCAACTTTTCTACAAATGATTGGTCTTAACCATGGCTTATATATTGACACATTATTATTTTACTAATCAGTTAATTAGTATATAAGTCCAGTACACGCTATTTGTTTTCTAGTGCTAATGGTAATTAATTTGATTTGTATTTCACAATCTATTCCCATTTACTTAATATGATTTCTATAAGATATTACTAATTACTGCACTACGCCCGTTGAAATCGGTCGGCAAAACATTCTTCATTTTCATTTAGAGCTGGTGTAACAGGGGGAAACTGCATAATGGGCATATTGTCCCAAGAACCTGGAAATCTTGCACCGTTGCTTTGATTACACTGCATGTCAATTGGAGAGCGATTGTAGAAATCTGCAAGAAGTCGAGATCTAAAGGGACTCCAGTTAATTCCCTTGTAGTTCTCAGAAACTGGGCCTTCGGGTTCAATATCTTGACCTTCCATCCTAAAAATATATTACAAGAAATTAATTTTTAATTTATCCAGAATTTTTTACACTGGAGATTTTTAAACGATACTTACTCTTGCATGAAATGAAAATATTCTCTAAGGGCTGTCCACGAAACTGAGCTTTTGCAAACTTCCAATTTACTTCTGGGGTAATAGTGAATGTAGTTGACGCACATTTCATCGCTGATTGCAAATCCTCCTAGTGTAATTTTATCTCTATCTGCTGTGCGGTGGTCGCATGTTGTTAGTAAAACATCACCCTGGATAAGTAAAGACAATTGTATTTTAATATTAATACTGGAAAAGTTAAATTAGTACAAGATTTTCCTTGGAATATGCAACAATTACTGGCAGAACGCGAGTTGGATTCTTGAGTCGTCTAATTTCTTGATAATGTGTCGAATAATGGTTATCATGATTTAAGTCTGGAAGTTGCTCGAAATTTTCTACATTTGTCCGATCTCCTTTTGGACGAAAATGTCGCGTGAGAACACGAATTCCAGTTAAATGAGTGTGCAATTGCGATGCAAAGACCGTTATCCCTTCAGGTGGGAATCCCACAGACGTGCATTCAGTATTGCAAATTCCAGTCAATAGAAAATGATCCATTTTCGGAGGGATTGCCATTTTGTCCGTATATTCCAGGCCGAGTTCGATCACCCCTGCTTCGTAGCGCCGTAAATGCTCCGTCACCCAAAATGTCATTCCACTTGAGTCGACCCAATCTAATTAAGATAATTAATTAAAATTACTAATAATTTACAAGCCTTTTTCGTTTCAGTAGAAAATGTGTTGTAAAAATGAAAATATTTTTAACCATATACCAGCTTTCTTCATTGGATTATTGTAATGCATTTCCAGGCGAACGTAAGGATTGAAATCAGGGCCACCAATTGGGAAGCCAACTTCTGGGGGGTAACGAAGGGGGTCTAAAATCACAAGATTCATATTTTGCAACACTAAATACAAATTTTATAATCACAGGGATAAATTAATTACGAAATCTTAAAAAACCAAATCTTTAAAAGATTAATTAATTTACCTGCACCCATGGCCCAAGCTCCTATCACCCGGCTACATACCCCGATTTCGGGAGGTGATTTATCGCAAGGGCCAGCATACAAGGGGATTTCAACTGACGCTCCAGTGAGACAGTGAAATACTTCCATGTGATGAACTAATTCTTCATTACCCTCCTGAATATTTGCTCCAAACTGAAAATCAATTATATTTCCAGAGATTTGTTAATCAGTTTGAAAAATTTCACTGTATTAGCAATTAGCTTTAAAATATTTTTTTACATCTTGCATTACCTGTACAACATGGTGAGGTTTTAAAAGGCGTTCTGATAATTTGACTACTTGGCACCAGTACATCGTCTCCACAGGAGGAATTTTGACTTTTGAGTTTAGAATATCGAAACTCCATGATGTGCGTTTATCTATTGGGGGAGGCTTGTGGATATTCTTGAGAAATCTAATCCTTTTAAATCCAGAATCGACGGATTTGCTTATGGAGACTCCTTTGATGTCGTAAAGTGGGCCGTCTCCTTTTACCCAATGTAAATGCGTTGTGCCCTCCTGGAAAAATAACAAGTAAGATTGACGTTTGGCTAATTGTCTTTTGTTTTCCTAACAGTTTATCTTCATCTCTACTTTTTAATACAGAAAATCAAGAGTAAGCCTTTGTTTCTTTTAAGTTTGAAGGAAATAGCGTGGGCATCTTTTTTTAGCTTTCACTCATACCTATGCATGTATAATGCATGTTCAGTAGTCTACTATATTGTATAATGAGATTTTTTCAAAGCTTTTCCCTGTATGTATGGTAAATATGTTGTGGAAAGTGCCTATAGGAAAATAGCCTAAGGATGTACTTCTCAGGACGAAGAACAAATTAAAAGTTTAAGGGATGCAATTTTATGGAAAAAGGACATGCAGATTGAGAATGCCATTAAGGTACGTACATTAAGTCTGCATTTATGATATAACTTAATCCTAATTATCATATAGAACACGAAAACTACATTAGCGTAAGAAAGGATTTGCAATTTAGGAATAAATAAGATATTGGGTTAATTTAACTTTTCATGGAAACAAATCCTCGAATAGTAAAAAAGTTGAAATTAATGGCAAAGAATGAAAAAATGCAAATTGTACGTGACATAGATTTAAATAATTAGCGACCCATTACAGCTTAAGTACAACGATGCCATTGTACACACTTTTGATTGCCAAAAAATTGCAGAAATATTTAGGGGAATACTTAATTTTATTATTATTTATTTCGGAAGAAATACTTAGAACTTAAACGTAAACTCACCTCTAAAGCATAATCGTAAATATCGCAAGTGACGAATTTTCTTCGAAAAGTCCATTTCAAAGTGCCATTATCTTGCATGGATTGGAAATCTTTGCAATCTTGCTGTAGGTCGATGTCAATTTTACTGGATCCATTCCTGATATGGACATCTGTGAGCTGGAAAGGGGCATTTCGGTTCACTAAATGATTTCTCCACACTACACAATAGTCTCCCGACCCGTCAGAAATGTTTCCAGAGTTAGAAAATCCGATTCCCACCCACCCTCCATTGGATTCGATATTTTTGGAATGAACTTCAGCAATAAATTCACCTGAAATTCAAATTTACGTGTAAAATATTTAAAAAATGCAATGTATGGACTAGTTTACATATCAATATGCAATAATTAATTAGACCAGGGTGTAAATTATGGTACGCACCTGAGGAATAGTCCAAATCCCAAAAGATAACGGTATCCTCCCCAAGCCGGAGACTGAAGAGAGCCTCAGTAACTGCCCAGAGGAGAGCCAAGCGAAAGGCTAACCTCAGCATTTCCGAATTCTTTTTAGAAGGAACATTACTCCCTCACTTCAGTGTGAAGACTGAACCCAACTGAACAAAATGAAGAAATCAGGAAGAATAAGATTAAAAAGGTGACCAGATTTCAATAATCGAGTCTCCGTTAAGTATACTAAGTAGACTTGGCAAAAATTACTTTCCATTTAAGAATTTTTGGTTACTTGACTAAAAATTATAGAAATCTTGCAAATTAAATCGTTAAACAGTATTTTTCAACAAAATTTCATAAAAAATGCAATTTTTCAATAAAAAACGTCTCACAATATTGAATTTCTGAAAGAATAATTAAAAGATAGAATCTTTCAGCAAAGTGTCTCAATATATAGGAAATTATTGACTCGAAAATTAGAAATAAATCAAAATATAGGATCTTTAAACAAATATCTCAAAGAAGTTATAACTTTTTTATGTAAGTATTTTAAAATATAATGTACACAAAATTATTGGACTCATTTTAAACTGGGACAAAATCTGGCAACCTTAAAGCCGCACAATCTCCAGAGTACAGATAATATACTCACGGACAAGTTTACTAGTATGGGAAGTCCATTAAGATCAAGACAAGCCAAGAAACTCAGAGTATATGGCACTAGCGAGAAAAACTAGACCGCATCACATAATACAGATACTAACGACATTCCTCTCATCTCTTCTCTTTTCATCTCAAAACTCATCTTCCCATCTAGATCTTTCACCAACAAAAATGCTTTCTCCTTCCCCTGCTATACATTACCATATTATGAAACCAAATTCCTACACGATTTCCTTTCTCCATTTGATTCCCATAGACTCAGACACAAAATATTTTCCACTATCAACCTCTATTACATATATTTACTATTTAGATATAGTTTTTTACGTTATACAAAAGGTACCCATGGCATACTAACATAAAAATGCCTACAGACAAAAATTAAATTAAATAAAGGAATTTTTCTTGCTGCGTCATCAGTTTTATAGGTTCATGTCCTTTACCTTTAGTCTTTTATGCCTAAAGTTTTGCGCATTAGCTAGCCACATACAGATTACAATTCTTTACAACACTACATTACATATTATGGAATAGTTTTATGTTTTCTGTACTGCCAACTGTGTTGTATGGAATTTCATATTTTCAATTAATTGAAGTAGCAGCTAAACAATAAAGATGTTATTCTCAATCCTATTCCTATTTAACAGTTATTACTAGAATATATAGAGCACATGGTTTGTTAGAGAATAATTAACAACATTAAACAAGTAAAACATTTTCCCTTTCTCAATTTGCTATTCTTTGAACCCGTTTAAATAATCCATGGATTCTGTATTAAATATTTAAATAAAATACAGATATCGATATGGAGCCAGTCCAGCAGGTGAAAAATGAAAATAAATGTTATGTTCTGTACAGTGTAGTGTAAAAATAGGGGTATATCCAAATGTTGACACTATATGCACTTCAACATTAATATTTTCCTAATTACCAAAGCAAGTGTAAATTTAAGTAAAATATATATTTGCTCTATTTTTAATAGTTTTTTTTTTGTTTATTTCGTATATCCAATAGTTAATACAATGCGCATTTTGATAAGGACACCCAAGAAATAAAATAAATAGACTTATATTTAATGGTACCATAAAAAATTAGGATTGCCATAACTCTTTGAATTATTTTACCACAACTTTATTCATTACACCAAAACAATATCCAAAAGCCATAAGAATACAATCGTACATAAAAATACTTACTTTTTCATACCTTTTGGTGAAATACGATAAGAAAAACTATGTTAATTATTAATTTGTTACAAATAGTCAACAATTAATCGTTTTTTTAATTTATTAAATGACTATTGATCTTTAATTGACTATTTTTAATAAATTAACCATTAATATCGGGTTTCTTGCGGTATTTCAGCAAAAGTTATGGGAAAGTAAGTATTAGTATTCTTATGGTATGGCTTTTGGATATTGCACATAGCGGCCGTGGTTTATATTTTTTGCAAAAAGTATTCCCATTGACCTATCTAAAATAATGTTAAAATGGAGCAAAAAGGAGCAGCCAAT
>JAQFYC010006781.1:0-11621 GCA_034694165.1 Tomocerus mixtus
ACATCTAAAACTAAACCGGAGCAGACCAGAAACCAGAAAGAAAGCAACCGACCACCTCGACCTAACCCACCTAATCCTGAACTGCAGTGCTTTCTCTCTTATCCCAGAAATTATATCGGCATTACACATAACAGTATTTATTATATGCTTTGTGCTTTCAGTATAAAAATCTACCACTCACCGTTAAGAACCCTTAAAATGCCAAACTTCCAAAATTTTATTGGAAATATTTTGCAATTCTAACACTTCCGTGCATTAAAAAATCTTCGTAGTATATTAGTAATTCTAAAATCTCTCAGAATGAGAACTTTTTCCTTCGTCAGCTATAAAATGTCGTACTGAAAAATATTAACTAAATTTTTTGAGACATTCCTGTTTTCAGGTTTGATGTTGGCTACCTCAAGTATATTTCACAACCAGGCATTTTCACCTACTTTCTTAATTTGATAGATTTTCCCTATTTCCTATAATTACTAAAATTTAGTGTCTCCACATTTCCTACAAATACATACGTGAGTACAGTAACTGAATTCTGATTGAAGCAGCCAATGCCAAAGTGTATCAGGAGTCAACTGCTGTTCTAATTTCATACATTTAATTGACAATACAGTATTATGTGATGCGGTGTAGGCATTTCCCTTAACTGAAATTACTATATACTACTGGATACATAGATTTCTGTGCGTGGAAAGTAATTTCAGTAAGTAAATATTAGTAAGTCTGCTCCAAATAGTAACGTTGAGTATCGAACTTTGTTCATTTGTGGTCTGGTCGCTGGTATCTTCGCCCGTGTCGTGTGCATGCCAATTATATTAATAAAATCAATCAACGGAGACCAGAACCAGAAATGGATTAATTTCATTTTTCAGGAAAAAATACACGAAAACAAAAAAATGAATCTCAATGCATTGCAAGACATGGACATTGGACAGACAGACAAAATATTCTTATTATGTGGTTTCTCAACCACTTAATAATAATAATAATAATAATAATAAATAACTCAGCAGAGCTTAAGGCATTTGCATAATAAAGTAATACATTTTTGTATTATAAATTTCGATCATCTTTCCAAACTAAGAATTCGGGTAAACCAAGGAGGAAAAGCAGCAGAAACCGAAGGACAACCTCAACAATATTTCTCAAGGATGATGATGGATGGGTTTAACATGATGTATGTATGTAAACTTGTAAATAGTAGTTTTATAAACTTGTTTAGCTACAATAGAATCCAATCCATTATGAAATACAAATACAACATGCAATATACAGCAAGACCAAACCATTTGCAATTAGAGTTCCTTTCACCAAAACCAAAGAAACTTTGTGAAACTTTGCTTTCCACCACAAAACTCAAACTATAATCATAATTTCGCTACAAGAACAGAAACACAACGCAGTTTCGACCCTGCTATGTACAAAACGCAACAAATACGGTCGCGACATGACTGGATACAGAATACAGAATACACAGCGAAGGAATCTAGAAGTTTATTCATTACCCATTTATTTTACGGAATAAAAATGGATATCCCGTAAAAATTCTGCAAACAGAAAGAAAAGTGTCAAGAAAAATGCTGAGTAAGTATACTCTTAAAAGCCCATGCACTTATTACAGTTTGCAACAGCGTAAGCTGTATTTCTAAATATGTCCAAGACGGAAAGATATATCAGGTCGAAGAAAAACTTCCGTTTTAATCGAATTTAACTCAAATTATTTGTATTTTTTAATATCGAAAATCCCTAAAACATTTTTTAATATCAAAAATCCCTAAAATATTTAATATTAAAAATCCCTAAAATATTTTTTAATATTAAAAATCCCTAAAATATTTTTTTAAATTCCACTATTTTTCTTGCTTCCAGTGAACAAAAATGCTCCCACTATTTAACACTATGGAATTTTAAGGAATTTGTAAAATACCTATGCATTTTGTTGATCTGACGGAAAACCGATTTTTGAAGGCCCAGACATGTTTTTAATTTCAAAGGACGGGGGCACACAGCAAGGATAAATAATTCTAGTCAAGAATTAAACAACTGGGAATTTTTTCTTAATACAAAATTCGAATGTCCGAATGACTAATGGACCTTAACGTACAGGACATATATAGCAATGATGAAATTATATGCTGTAGCCTGCATAAATGTAAAGTAATTTCATGTGATAAATGGAGGGGACAAATGGTTAGCTTTAGCTTAGCCGCATACGTCTCGTCCTTATTTAATGGCGAATATTCCCCTATCCCTAACACTATCAAGTGTAAAGTAATTCTACCTATAATATAAAAGTGAGTTATGCATGATACGAATATAATATCATCTATCAAATGAAATATAAGCTATTATAACATTGATCGACTATGAAATGCGAAACTGTCGCGTCACAAACTAAATACCTAACTCAACTCCACATGAATTCTCTAATACTACAATATTGTAAGAAACTCGATATTGTAACTTACTCTTGTAATAAAGTGTATAAGTCTTTTAAATTACTTTGGATTTTCGCTTATTTTTTCATAAAACATTAAACTTGTTATTATTACTCACATAATGTAGTAAATAATGAGGAATCACGTCGTTAAAGGGTTAAAGAGCCGCAACCAGTGATTGATAAGTAGTAGTATTATTTAGTTAAATAGGAAAGCATTGGAAAAGACACAGAAGCTTTATTTAGAGTTTTAAGCACACTTTTAGCAAGGGAAAGTTTTATATTTTTATATTGTAAGTAGAAATTTTAAATTACAAACTTTATTCGCAAATGGGACGTTATTTCATATAAAAATTGGCAAATTGCAAAATAATAATTTTATGCAAAACAAATCTTTAGTCTCAAAATCTCTCAAGGTCCGCTTTTACATTTGCTCATTCCCAACACCAACTAACTATTAATGCAATTTGATGAACAGCCTTAAACATTCTACTCAATTTACTATTTAATTAGTCTTGTAGCAATTAATGAACAAAAATAATATATTCCCACTTTCAGTTTATAATTCTATGTAACTCCTCCAAAAAGCTGCCGCAAACTTTCACTATAACATTTTTACTTTCTAATGATAAGGACATTTAGCTAATAAATTAAGTTCAGTCTATTTTATGCTTTATCTCTGTAAATAGTATTTGTAAGTATGAGTAATAAGATTTAATTTAATTCCGAATTTAGCATCCTTCTCTTTGAATTAAATTTCTGTCAGAATGTCAGGCGAGGGAATAATAAAATTAAATTTTCATCGCTTGAACAAACATTTCATGTTCGCTTCGTTCTGATCTTTATTTCTTTTCTGTCTGTTACATTTATTTATTAGGATTACGTTACGGCTTAGCGTTTACATTACACAGTACAGTTATAGATTACAGTACAGATTGTAGTGCATTGCATTATTTTCTCCTTGTTTTTTAACATTTTAAAATTTGGTTGCTTGATTTTATATTCAAGTATTTCATAGTTGTAGTTCATGCCTTTCTTTTTCTATGTATGAAGCTATTAGCTATATTGTTGTATTAAGTATTTAATTCTAAACTATAACGATAATCTACACTCTACACTATAGTATTATACAGTAAATTACAATACAGGCTACACTTAGGATTTTAATTAAGCCTATAATTATTAATCTAGCTAACTACTACATTATAATTAGTTTTAATTAATTTAATGTTAAGTAATGCAATCGTAGTTTTAATGGTAGGCATTTGTAATATAATATATAGTTCAATTTCACTATTTAATTACGTTTTTATTTTAACTTACATTTTATGAAGCCACTTTAGAATCAAAACATTATTTGCACCTTTAATTAAGTTTTTATCATAGTCATAGTATGTAGGTATAGTTGACCTATTTATTTACGTAGGCGTAGACTGTAGGTAGAGTTGATCCATGCATATACACGATTGATTTTTGACATTACAATTTATCATTTATGTTAATTAGACAGTAGATGATGATTCCCCTAACCAAACCACCCACCCCAAGTATTTTAATTTTTACGGTGTCGGTTTCATTTATGATGGAATTTTATTTTTCATGGATTTGCCATTTTTTGCACACAAAAACATGAAAAGCTTTCTAGGCAAAGAGACAGACTTTTTACGGTCACTTTTGAGGTACTTAACAGGTTAGTTAAGTTTAACATTGAGTTTTGAGAAATATTTTAAATCAGAATCAGAATCAGGGCAGACTTGAGACTTGAGACTTTTTTAATTTATTCGATTTGCAGCTTTCGATTGATCTTGGAATTCTTTCTTATTTTCTGGCGCAGAAGAGCACAATATTTATAAATATCTAACAATATATCTTCAGAACCCTTCAAAGCAACATCTACAAAAATAATTCTACAAAAAGATATTTTTTGCAAAATTATTTGCATACGTTTCCCATTTTGGTTCTTGAGATAAATTATTACATATTTTAGCTACTTGTAGTAATTATTCTTACTTAAAGTTATTGTTATACATTGAAAACTATTGTACTATACATATAAATTATGCTTTCCACATAACTATAGTATTGTAATCTATGCAGTACTTTCTCTACTTTCACTTCAACTTACAGTATTGGATTGGATTTGGATTTTGGATGTTGATTCTAAACACCTACAGTTATAAATCCTAAATACTTTTTAAAAGAAAAAGTTTAGCAGCTACTAATTATTTAACAAACATTATTTTTGATACACGATTATCACTAATTACTAAACAATTAATTATTTTTCCAAAAACTTCAAACTTTGAGTATAGTTGACCTTGTTTCTTGTTATTAACATTATTAGCAGGACATTATCAACCATTATCATTATCCCCCTCCATTTTTCTACTCTTGCTACTGGATAGGGTATTTAAATAGACAAATATAGTAATAATGTAGAAAGAGGTAGGTAAAACAAGACAAGGCTTTACAAGACAATAACATTTACTTACTTTGCTTAATAGAGCAGCGCATTTGCTAAAGAAATTCTCAAATCGTTGTTAAATTTTAAGAGAAAAGTCTAAATGACTTTCTCCCTAACTTTCACTAATCCCTATAAAGAGTCTTATATAATAATAATAATTAAAGTTTGCAGCTAATCTGAACCGTAAATTGGAATTTTCTGACAAGCATTAAAATACAGAGCTTAATCAGTTCAGCAAACTTGTTTAGGTGTTGTTTTAACTTTCTCCACTTTCTCTTTTCTTCATTTATATTTCTTGTATACTTATTTAGTAGGCAGTAGGAGAAAGAGGATAGGACACTATTGTAGTTTAAATTTTTAGTAAAGTACAGAACAGTTGTGAAGTGAAAGTTATTTTTGCAGCTTTCTCTTCCATTCCTTTCTTTTCTTGTCTCATTAATAATATTTTGCTGTTGTTTTCTTGTTTGGTGAAAGCAGCTATCTCGTTTGATGTTTTTCTCCTTCAGTAGCTACGTAGGTATTTTTAGTTTCGTTGATTTGATTTTGACTTGATTATTTAGTTAGTGACTGGCTGTAATATCCGGGGAAGCTGAGGACTCTCTTTCATAATGCTCCTGATGATCTGAACTACTAGAACCTGTTCCTGTTGAAATTCCATACAAATATTTTCATTATTTTCATCCCTAACACTGCTCCTCCATTAATACTGCAATTACTTATGTAATAAAAATCAATTTCACAACAATGACATCCATCAGCAAATTATTCTTAAAATAAAATAAGTGTCAATTCAACATACATCAAGTGTCATCTATCCTACAGGTTTAATTTACCAGGAAATTTTTTGTGGTGTCCCAAAAGAAAAATAATATAAATATAAAAATGTTAGTAACAATTATTAGTAGCTTAGCTATTGTACTATGTGTACGAGTAATAATTGCATTAATTACCTTTCTTCGCATGAACTAAGAGTATTGTTATTAGTAAATGTTATTGTAATATGAAAAAGCGTGCAAAAATAAATTATCATGATCATGTAGTAATGTTATTTAAATATGTATGCGAGTACATTTTCTAATTTTGTTAGTGCAAATATTAAATGCACGGAATTATACGCAAAGGCGCTAAATTCAATTTTCAAAATTCAAAACGCAAGGCCTACTATGTTTACTAGTTAAGTAATTCCACAAAGTATGTTATAGGACTTAGAACACGAGAGTTACTTACAAGGGAAGTCAAACTCAAGTATCAAAAAGTTAAGTAGCTAAAGTAAAGAAAGGATTACAGATTTCAGACCTGGAAAATTCAATCAAATTGCCGACTTGCCTTCTCACCGTGGACGAGTTTACGAGTTTCCTCCTTATCACATCAACAGACAGGACGGAAAGGCAATAACAAATGTCTGCCAACAACAACGGCTTATTCTACTTATTCAATATACGCAACTAAAATTATATTTACTATTTACACTATACCAGCAGCACAAGTCAATATGCTATATAAACGTATGAGGAAAAGGAAATAGAGAAGCTTTTCTTTTTTATGTAAACAGTAAACATTATAGCGACTGTGTGCATTTTATATTTAACAGGTAAACTTACTCAGGTAAGAAATTGTTACCGATTTTTAATAGCTTTTTACGACTCACCTCCCTTTCCCAATTTTCGATCAGGTAAAGTCAAGCCAAGATGCAACAGCTCTTCTACTTATGTGACCTGCTTTATTTAAATTTCGATTCTGTTTGCACAAAACTAATTTTCCAATTATCGGAAGGACAATATTAACAATTTTCCTATATTATGCAAATACTATATGAAAATACTTTTATAAATGTTTTTGTTTCAGCTGTAAATAAAAATTATTAATATTTTGCAATATTGAATCTCCAAAATCAGCATTTTGCAGTGTATTATCGTAGCAAAATTGTATTTTTTCCTTTCCTAATTTCATGGAATTATTCTTACTTCAGTGCGACTCTGAAAAAGTTAATCACGAATATTAATTTATAATTCTACAGTATTTAGGTTGGAAATGATTTTGAACTTAAGATTTGCAATTATATTCTAAAAAAACTAAATGGGGCAGCTATTTAATAATAATTTTGTAATTTTCCTCAAGGCACAAGGGGAAAAATCGCATATTCGATTTATTAAATACACTTGACAGAATTAAAGGCATTAGCGGCGCAAATTCGAATCTCTTTATAACAATACTAATAATAGAGAAACAAATAAATGCCTTCTAAAGAGAAAAACGGCAACTTCTTACAGTGCTTCTGAACGGATATTGAAAGTCACAGTCAGCGTCAGGACTTTACATTTACTTGTGAGTTGAGTTGCTTACATTTCGTAGGGACGTTGACGTTAGGGAATCGTCTACAAATAACGTTTTCGAAAAATCTATTTACATAACCGTCTTAGAAGGTACTTAAGTACATCTGAAGCCAAGAAACTAACCCGAGTGGTTTCCATACCCTTCCCTTTTATGCTTACAGATAGTGTACATCCGACCCGCACTAAAGTATCCACAAATAGACTAACAAGTTCACATCAACAAGATTTCTACATCCCACGCTACGCCGAGTGTACGAAAAGAAAACTTAAAGAAAATCATGAGAGTGGTCTTTGCTACGGACATAATGTACATACCTTACATTATAATAATATACAGATATTACACATATCTTATCTATTCCTATAAACAGTTACACAAAATTGTGGAACAATATAATACAGTAATCTTTAGGGTCTTTAGTCAACTTTAGCACTGTTATTTGATTCTAAACTATTAGGATATAAATTATTTCTGTTTATGTCGAAATGGAAATGGGTAAGTATAGCACGATGACGATGATACAGAAAAGAGTATTATTTTACTAGCTTTCTAGTTTCTGGTGAAAGTTTTGGAGAAATCAATTGCATCCTAAGTGAGACTCTTTTATGGGAGTCGAGTGTTTGTTTGGAAACGGATGCTAAAATAAAACGAAGTACATATGTACCTAAATCTGTAAGTACTGGGCTACACAATACTTATTTAAACAAAAGGATGAGGAAGATCAGATGATTGTGAATGTAATATCAGTAATGTGGAGCAGCAGAACTAGACCAGAATAGAGAAGCAGAGATTGATAGGGAGTCTACAGGTTGGCTTGGCCGGTTTTCTGTTTTCTAGTTTTTATCTTTTGGTAACCGGATGGTACAGCCCAACAAAAATTGGTGCTCCTGTACTGTACTGCCGTGAGAATACATTTAAAATTTAAATAAAAAATTCGTTTAAAGATTTATAGACGCCATTTCCTATGCCAGAGGCTTAATTGGCATACTAATTATTGAGTACCTTTAAAAATGATGGAAAATGACTACACAGCTACAATTGTCGAAGAAAAAGTGAAGGCAAAAGGTGAGGCTGTGATTCCATGAGACTTTTCCCTTCACTGTTCACTTTATTTCACTCCAGTCAATAAAATAGTCTTTAGACGAGACAGCGACAGCAATGAACGGATTTTCCACTTTCTCCATTCCATGAACAATGAACTGGACTGGAGAAAGTTGAAGAGGAGTGAGTTCAGTCCAGTGAGTGAGTTAGTTATTTCTCCTTAGTACCACAGATAGTAGATCGGATACATTAGTCCGTAATAAGTATACCACGTACTTTCACTACTTTCTCCACGTATAGAGAAAGTACACACTAGAGAAAAGACGTATGTAGTACATAATAACAGTAATCGATAACTCATTGGATTGTATTCAATCTAATCCGTACAGATCAGAACTAGACAGTCTGAAGACAAGACAGAAGAGAACATCTAAAAGCTTTGGTACTTTACTCAATGCGTGTAACTTTGTCCAGTAAAGAAAAAACTACATACCGTGTGTAAGTAGTGCAGTGTAAAACTAGTTGGAAGAAAACATTACATTACTTTGCAGAGAGAAAGTAGGAGGAAGATCTATATAATATGTTATAGCAATCTAATAGGCTTCTACTTTCTACTTTCTACAAGTCACTTTAATATCGTTTCATTGCGTAGCTGTAACCTGCTCTCTACAAAAGTAATATATTTATTGTACGACGTACGAGTACAGACCAGTTCCACTCAGCGAGAAGAATGAGACCTATTCTGGTTCCTTAAGTTCAAAATTTGGTCCCTGAAACACATTTTCAATTTTTATTCTCGGACAATTATTTTACTACAAGTTCAGAAAATTCGTTATAGTATGCAACCTAATTTGGTTATAATTTTAAACCCAAATTGTTTCCCAAAGTCTACTTTTCTTGGAAACAAACAAAATTTGGTTCCTTACAGTCTAATCCTCTCGGAAATAAATCAAATTTTGTTCTCAGTCTAATTTTCTTGAAGCAAATCTAATTTTGTTGTTCTTAGAGTCTAATTTTATTGGAAATAAATCTAATCTTGCTCCTAGAATCTAATTTTCTTGGGAAAAAAACCAATTTTCTTCCTAGCGTTAATTTTTTTTCTTTAATTTTGGTTCCCTGAATCTAATTTTCTTTTTCTACAACTACCAATGCCTTTTGTTAGAAGCATTTAAAATCCTTGGGAAACTACAAACGTTTTTTCCCGAACGGACGGGAGATAATTTTGAACATTAGGTATTTTAACATTAGTTCAGAAAACGAAATGTGGTATAGTACATGGGACTAAATTACTAGAAACTCAAAATGATTTTTAGAATATAAATTACAGTTTTTACTTTTAACAAAGACCTTACAGAGAAAACTAACGAAAATGGGACGTACATTTTCTTATGGGTCCAAATTGGTATGAACCTTTTTCCTACAGAAGTGTTATTCCCCTAACTGCCGTGCCAGGCCAGTCTAGAACTGGGCGAGTTAAATTCAGTGGAGTGAAGCATAAATGAGATTTATTTCCTTTCACTCTACACACTACGCTCTACTGTACTTAATGTAACTTGTGTTCCTTCGGAGAGTATACGTAAGTAGTAAGTACGTAAGTAAGGGAAGGGAAATGTAGTGTACTGTTGCTTTATAGTATTTCGCTCATCAACTCAGCCGTTGACATATTGCCGCCTCTTTCGCCAGCCTTATCGTTAGTTATGTACATAAGACGCCAAGCCAAGCCAAGAAACCCGAATCCAAATCCAACTAAACAAAGGCAACCAAGGACATGATGAAAAAATCCATACACATTAAATCCCTTCCACGCACGTTCTTATTCCGCCGTATGGTTGCAAAAGAATATTTACTTCACCCGGTAGATAAACATCTCAATTTCTAAAACAATTGCAATGGAACTTTCACTGGTTTCACTACACTTCAAATCTAAATCTAAAAATATGACTCAACTCATTAGACACATTTATAATTAATGGCGTTTTTTTAGTCTAGAACCCGACATAATACGGACTGGCTAATTTACTAGTCATAGTTATCTGTATAAGAAAGTTTGGAAATTGTATTGTAGTCAGATCACGTGACGAATAAATATTACATTTAGGTACCTACTCTATACTTAAATAGTAATGTGTGATGTGCATTTAGATAATTAAACGAAAAAAGTCAAGAATACTGGAACTAAAACTGGACAAACTAAAACAACGGTGTTTTTGTAAAAAGAAGCAACTGAAACTTACAGGAGAACAAGACAATATAACAAGACACGGTGAAATAGGCGAGAGATTGACCTGGTTGACGATTTGTGGAATTTTTTTCGAAGATTTTTGCACAATTTTGATTTAGGGGAAATACTGAGGTTCCAGCGTGAGATCTTCTTGACTGGAGACAAGAGTCGAGGCCGAGCCGCCTCCACTTGACCACATGGCGGCATCTGCTGCGGTGCTTGTTGATGTGGAGCCAGAAGCGCTCGGGGCTGCTGCGCCCTCCAGGGAATCAGTTGACGTAAGCATGGGCCCTTGAGCTCCTCCTACTGAGGATTTCTCATCTGAAGATTTATTTCCAGTGTCATTGAGGGAATCAGCGGATTCCGTCATTTGGGGCAATACTTGTCCAGCGAGGAGTTCCAAGGAATCTGTCATTGGACTGTGGCTGCTCTGACTTGCCTTTGTAATGCTCTCGACAAGTTCGTTTCTTGGCTGACTTCCGCCAAGGGCCGCTAAAAGGGAGTCTGTCATTATATTAGATTCTCCTGGATGCTGTCCCTGTTCCTGTTCTCCAGCAACTTGATCTGTTTCAAAGTCGAGAGAGTCCCGTGAAACTTCCATTAGGTTCTTCCCACTGTTATCCTCGAGGGAATCCCCGCTGGAAGTCATTTTCTTCAATTTGTCCGATTCTAGTCTGAACTCTAAACTGGAGTCCGCATCTGTAGTTCCAATTAATTCGCTTCGCAGAAGGAAATCGTCGATTTGGGAACTTTCCGTCGTTTCCGGGGATCTTAATTCCATTACAGTTGTTGTGAAGAATGCCATTGGATCCAGACTTTCCTCTGCGTATTCTGGAACGTCTGTGATCTCGGAGGAATCTTCCACCATTTCGAATCTCTCCGAAAGCATTTTCATCATTTTTTCATCATTATCCAGATCTCCATCGTAGGGATCCGGATCTCCACACATTTCGGTTTCGTCACTTTCCTCTGAAACTTGAGATTCGTGTCCTTCTTCTATTTCGGAGAGCAGAGGGTCGTCTTTTCTGTCGAATTCCTCCAGGACTGCTGATTCCAGACTTTCGAATTCTTTGAGAGACGATGAAGATTCTCTGGAACCGGGTCTTCCCGCTCGTTCCCCGTTTCCA
>JAQFYC010006782.1:0-11619 GCA_034694165.1 Tomocerus mixtus
TATGGTCAGTACTGAGTGACGTTAACACAGTTTAAATGGATTAATTTCAACTTAACTGCTTCCTTCTCATCATATGTGAATTATAAAATATTTAAATCATTAATGATCATGAATGTATTTTAATGAACAACTTAAATATGGTCAATACTGAGTGACGTTAACACATATCGGACGGATTAATTTCAAGTCAACTGGTTCCTTCTCATCATATGTGAATTATAAAAAATTTAAATCATTAATGATCATGAATGTATTTTAATGTAGAACTTGGGTAGGGTTAATACTGTGTGACGTTAACACATTTTACATGGATTAATTTCAAGTTAACTGGTCCCTTCTCATCATATGTAAATTATAAAATATTTAAATCATTAATGATCATGGATGTATGTTAACGAGTAACTTAATGAGGAATTATTGGTAATGCCTAAATTAATTTAGGCGTAAGGAGGATTATCGGCAACACTAAGAAACTAATTTGTTAAATGTATTGCTTACTTTTATTATGCACGGAACTAGACCAGCACCTGCCTCAGACACATTTTTTGGTATAACTTTGCATACCCTTATGCAAGCCTTCCCTTTCTTCCTTAGGCCGAGTGTAGATATGTTACTAACTTATTTATTACTAGTACTTAATGCTGCTATAGCGTTTAGTGTTTAAACAAACTTTTGGATATTTTAAGGTGGAATTTTTGATTATGCCCTCTTAACATTGAGTTTTAATTTTACTAATTCAAGGAGAAAAAGGCTGGGCCAAAGTATATCCAAAAAGTGTTTGCAATTTAACTCTGCCGTCAGTTTCCATTCAGAATTCAGAAGGAATATCCTTTCCTTTGAATATTTTCATTAGTATTTGTATTGCTTTCTTTTAGATACCAGAAGAGGAAAATGTTGCGAATTGATAAATGCTTTAAAGTATTATTGTTCACATTGGATATAATGTGCATAATACTTGCAAATATTATCGATAACATATCAACAGACGCAGACACAAAATTTATGGAAATAGAGGGACTCAACACTATAATAGATTATTTATCACCTAGTCACAGTATATCCATATACCATGATATTGATAATTTTTCGTTTTCTCCTGTTAGTAATTCAGTCCAGGGGCTTTCCCTAATGCAGTCAAAAAATGCAACAAAAAAAGAGCTCCCCACATATTGGAGGAAGTGGGTAACCTGCTACACAAGAATTTACATCTTGACTAAATTGGAGAGTTACAAATTCTTTCAAGATTTTGCATTGGCCAATATTAATTGTCTTTCCATAAATAAAAGCTCACACTGTATGGAGAATTTGGGATATGATATTGTGATTATCCCAAAATATATATATATCCTTAAATATAGAGTATACAATCATAACGTACAGCGGATAACATTTTTTCATACTGGATGGTATTCTCCCAAAAAGGAGCCAAACACACACATTTGGACTATCAACAGCGAGCAAGTGTGACAATGAATTTGCTTTCGGTGTACTAAATCTTAATATTTTGCAGGAAATAATTTTTGAAAAATTATCAACCAAAATTTTGGCACCGTTTATGCAGTTTATTTATTCAAGCCAATTTAAAAGGTTGTATGTCCCTCAATTTCGCTACGAAAATTCATTTAGTGGCATTGAGAGCAGAAAAAATTGTTCAAACGCATTCAACTTTTTGAAACCGTCAAAAATATCACCATTTAATTCTTTGAAAAATCAAAGTGTTGACTTTGACCAAGCGATACTGTCCCTTCTTGATCTTGGGTTAGGAAGACAGGACAATCTGAGGTACTATGCTCCCCGTCCTTCTGTCCACGATTACACTGATTACTTCCCATTAATGCGCATTGTGACTGGAGAAGAAAGCTGGAACTTCGTTACTTGTGCTGGAATTGAACAAAACTTAAGTTGGAAAATGTACCTCGCTCCCTTTGAAGCAATTTGTTGGATTCTCATTGTGGTTTCCATATTGTCCATATCTCTAATATTCTTTCTCCAGACTGTATCATTTAGTTCCATTTCTAATAACGCATGGCACCAAAATACAAACACATATTTATATATTCTTTTCAATTATTGTGCCACATTGTTAGAACAAGGTATTTCAATTCAAAACGGATTGAGCCGTCCCAAATCAATATTAACATTCGGAATTTGGATTATCTTTGGGGTTGTCCTCAGTAATTCCTACAAATCCATACTTGTCGGCGATCTCTCAATCCCCAAAGCAGTAAAGAGCAAGTTTAATCTTTTTGGGGAGTTAGATAATTTCTTAATCTCTAGTAAGGACCGCAATTTCTACGAAAGTTTGGAAACTCTAATATCCTCACTAAATGAAACATTCAAAACTTTCAAAAAGGAAGATAAACATTTGGAATTGAATTTGCGACTGGCAATGGTGGTAATTTGGCTTTACTTATAATGCCTACTCTAGGCAGTATCGTTAATGTCCCCTAAATTGCAACGTTTGGGCCAAAATGCCAACTTCATACATATACAGTATGACCAGGAATTAGCCGAACATAGGGATTCCCATGTATAAACTTTCACCTACTTGCCCATACCCCCAGAGCCTAATCTGGGGGTAGTACCCCCACATGGTATACATAATTCGAAAGACTGTCTATACAAAATTTTATGAGACTTGGTTTCATTCAAATCGGTTGATATTTACCGGATCAATTGTCACTTTGAATGAGAAAAAGTCAAAACTTGGCGGATTTTTTAAATTAATTTTTTCTGACTCCAGAACATTTTATTCTGGAAATCTAAGAACGCAGCATTGATAGGCATCCCATTAGGGATTTTTCCCGAAAATATAAAAAAAAATCGGAAAAAGGTTAATTTTTGACATTAGGCCAAATTTTGGAAATTGATAATCGACAAAAATGATGTTATGCCGGATATCGAGGAAAGAATCTTGTTAAAAGACTGGAGACGTTTAATCTTTTACATAATCGCGATATCTCTAATACTATTGTTGCCGCCCGAAGAGCAAGCAAGTTTTAATTGTAAGGTTTAGGTTAGGGTTAGTTACTGATAATTCCCCTATTGTTATTTATCATTATATTATTTAGAATAATACGTTATTTGATAAATATTTGTAAGTCTATCTGGATTAGCAGGGAAATAAATCAGACATGGTATGGGAAACATTTTGCAGAAATAAATACTAAAAATGAAATATTTCTTATCGCATTCCAAAACACTTCAAAAATATTAGTTAGGTATTGAAATAAATAGCAGATTTTCGTTTATTTCGTAGAGAAAATTAAATTAATTGGAAAATGCCAATGCAAATACCTCTGAATATACACATAGTGAATTGATTCAGCATTTTATGATTACAAAATTGCACTTCCAGAAAATATTTTTGGAAAGTTAGTAATGTAAATGCGCAACAAGCTGATCAGCGTGGAAAATAGTTTCATTGAGATGAAACATAAATGAAATCACGTCCTACAAGCTAGCATTTTATTGATGAGTGCTAATACTAATTCATTACTTACAGTACTATTAACTACTATACATACAAAAAAAGGAGAAAACGTAACGGGCGTATAGAAATCGGTATAAAAAGCTTTCTATCCATTTTGGATACATTTGCAGCGTCTATTATCAAGTTTCCCAATTAATGCTTAGTAAAGGAACTGTAGCAGCAGTAATTAATAATATAGTAATTAATTAATATTAAGCATTGGGTAACGTTACTTTCATTACAAATATCACGATTCAATTTGTTGGATTTCCGTTGTAAAAGCTCACTTTTGTCCTTGTCCTTCAGATATTTATCTACAAGATATTGCCACTAGTCTTGATTTATTTTGCTACTTTAAATTTAAGCCGCTTATATATTATTAATAAGTTGTTGCTGTCTTAATAATAGCGATGTTGGCTGCTGTTTTACATTTTGCAAAAGATGGAATGTTTTTTACGATCCATGAAAGTTATTACCATATTCCCATTCATTCCCAGTTGACATTAATTTACCACTTTGAAAAAAGTATTAAAACACTTTAATTTTATAAATAAACTAACATACACAAATTTATTAGCAGCTCAGACAAGTTAAGTTAAATCACTTCAAAACGTCAATTAATATTAATGAAACGCAGCATTACTCGGCCCATAAGTGAACTTTGAATCGACAGACAAACAATATTTATCTATTCATTGCAAAAAGTGTCTAGATTGCTTCAACTTTTACTTACCTATACACCAGGGCCTAAATAGGAGTGTATCTTGGTCAATTTAGGACTGCAATTAGTAGAGATATCAACATACATCGGATAGTTAGTTTCCCAAAACTCCAAAAAAGTTAGTTAAATCGTTTCCCAAAAACGGCAAAAAAGTGTCTTAAAGTAGGAAAAAGGTTTCTTAAAAAAGTCAGTATATTGGTGAAAAACACTCAAAATTTGGTGTCAATATTTTATTTTAGTATTCAATATTAATTTCAACATTCAAATCGTGAATAAATAGCACAAGTCAGTTATTCGTAAGCAAAATGTGAGACAAGTGCCATTTCCACATTTTCCATGGCCTTCTTTGTCTTCGAGTGCCTAATATTGACTTATGCGTACCTAGGTTGTAACAAGGGGGCATTGGGGGCTGAATGCTTCTTGCCCCCCCCCCCAAAAAAAATCAAGAAAAAGAGGAAAATTAGGGCACAGGTGAACAAAAAAGGCTAAAATGTATGCATGTTATTGCTGTAGGGTTTTAAGTCTTAAATTTGACTCTTCAAGCGACTCACACGATAATTTGTAGGTAAAACTTTTGGAGCAGAGCGTATACAAAACCCTTTAGTAGCGTTTATCTGCAATAGTTTTGCAAGTCTGTATCGAACCTTTATCAATGAGCCCTTTTGATAGTAACTATTTATTAGTTTTCGCTACTCAATTTTTCTCAAACAATCAATTCTGTCCAGAAAATAGCAAAAATAGTTAACTTTTAATAAATATTTAATAGTTTCTAACAACGTCCTAAAAATTTGAAAAAAGTGACTAACAAGGGCGTGTTTTAGCCCTCTAACACACTGAAACGTTGACATACTAGTCTAGGAAACGTAGCATCACCCATAAAAAAAGTGTATTTAACTAACTATCCGGTGTATGGATATCACTCTAATTGACAGCGGACACAATAAAAATGAACAAGTAAAAATTGATATTGTTGATATAGTGCACTCGGTGTTAAGTAATAACGCTGTACATTTAATATTTATTCATAAGTATACAAAGTTAACCACAATGCTTGGCTCAGTTTATGACAGCAAAATCATTGTAGGCGTTATAATGGTAAGTAATGAATTATACTTGAGTCACATAAACCAATTTTCATCGGTAGTTGAAGTATCGCCAATAGTTTCGTTAAGTATTATTTATTAGTTAATGAGTCTTGGGGAAGCGACTTTGAATTTTGACAGAATCTACTTACCTATACGCTAGAAAAGAGTTCCACACTTTTTGCGGGGATAACTAGACCTGTCGTGCAACTTGCTCACATAAAAAAAGCTTTCCTGTTGTGTGCTTTTTTTGGAAATCATAAAACATGTTTTATATTCACATTTTGTAAATAGTCTCATTGCATTGCAATTATTACCAGCGAAGCATGATAATAGGCTTTCGTAATGTCCGTCCGTCCGTATACAAAATAACGTTTAAGGTATACGACGGATTTCAACAAAAGTTGGCATACCTGTAAGTTTTTGGGGTAAGACAGGATTTATACCGATCTCGACATTCAATTGAATTATGACTTAAATTCCTGATTACATTTAGTGTGCATACAACAATGGCATACCAGAAACAAAATATATGGACCACATCTACGAGATGTTTCGAGGTGTAGCATATGTGTGAGACTTTTACATTTTTATATATTTTGTAACTTTTAAACGGTTCAACCTTTTTGAATTGTGTTAACGGAATTCAATGCAAAGATAAATTTTACTTTCTCACAATGCCCCAACTTATTGGGGCATTGTAAGATTTGATCAAATACGGACTGTATTATGTGGGGCGATTTGAGATTCGACTAATAGTACCTTCGCTGGTCATTTATAGTGGTTAGTATGCAGTTTATTATTATTTGTCTTTGCAAAACACAGTAATATAATCCACTTGTTAATTTGAAATAATTTTAGGAACTAACTTGGTATCAAAAGAAATTCTTGTTTGGACCTACTTACTTAATTGTGATTATATTAAGTAAAGCAAATTTAAATTAAAGCTGCAAAATAAAGCAAGGACATCCGTAATTATTACATAGCATTGTCGCTGTCATGACTGAAGTAATTTACCCAATGAGGAGCTTGTTTCTAATAATTATTTTCAATTCTCGTTTGAATGTATTCGGAGTGGGAGAAGTGGGATTCAACTCGCTGTCGCAGGTTCAAAATGTTGCAGATGCGACCAGTGTACAGCAATTTGGGGATAGCCTTTCGCTTTTCGAGGTTCCAGCTGCCTGCACTGTACATATGTTTTCCGACAATGAATTTACAATGTTGAATTATTTAAAGCGAAATCCAGTTACACTCGTTTCCGCAACACGGACAACAAGATTTGAAGATATTTCCAATATTTGGACCGGTTTACGCTTGCTAAACACCAAAGGTGGCTGTGCTCACCTGGTCATAATTACAACAAACGTAAAAACATTAGCGACCCTGTTATCAACATCTGGTTACTCCAATTCCAAATACGCCTTATTCATTATATATTTCCTGGAACGAACTGAAAGTTTTATAAATATTAGTAGTGTTGAGCTAGAAAATGAGATTGGGAGTGAAACCTTTCAACATTTTCATCCAAAAGCTATTTTACTAGTTGAACAGCTACAATTCATCGTTTGCTTTTTGTGCGAAAATAAACTTGTTCTGATTAATGATGGGCTTACAATGGAAAATTTGAAAGCGTTGATTTTTGAAGCAAACTCGGATGGGCATGGTGCAATGGCGTTCTCCCCAGGAGTTCGGTTTGCAGAAGAACGTCTTTTTAAGGATGCCGAGTCCAAAATGTGGAAATCTTGGAAGTATAGTTAGACATTTAAAGTACTATTGGGAATCATGTCCAATTTATTGAATTTTACTTTTTCTGATATCGAGATACCCAGACCAAGACTGACGTTTTGTCTTATTTGCGATGTGACCGTTCCAAATGGTGAGATACCCAAAAAATATTTCAGTGTAGTTTTCTAATGTAATAAAAATTATAAAAACATTTGTAATCGTAATTTTGTGTGACTACTACATACTGTTCACAAAAGCGTAAAGCAAATTTATTACGTTGAAGGTTTGCAGCTTTTTTTTAAATTAATGTGCAAAAATTCCTTGAACAGATACCAAAAACTGGAATCGTTTTACAAACAGCAAAGCCGAACAGGACGGGACACTTCTAATTATGCATATCGACAACCACAATTTTATGTACTGCTTAGCACTGCCATTTTACAACCATGAAATAATTCCTCGTTCAATTGTCCAACCCTTTGATAAGAGTACATGGCTTTGTATCGTAGTCATAATTATCATGGTATCCATTTATCGCAGAAGTTTTTGGCTTGGTCTAAGCGTCCTCTGGGAAATTTTTGGACTTCCCCCAACTACCAAAAGTGGAAAAGTCATTATTGCCATTTCTCTTGCAATGGTCGTCCTACAGCAATTTTATTCCGCGGAATTCACCAGCAATGTAATCAAGCCTTATGAACCTGACAGGATTTCCGATAGCGTCCTATTATTTCAACAAGGATTTCGCGCCTTTGAGTGGGATGGCGGAGGAATGAAACGATTTTTGACAACTCAGGAACACAGATTTGCAGCTTTGGGGATGAATGCTTCTAAATTTACAATAATAGAAACTCGCTGTGATCAAAATTCCGACCCGAGATATTGTGTGGGAAAGTTTCCCAACGAATTAACTTACTTGGTTCACTTACAACTTGCACCTAACATAATCACTGTGATCGAGGGCACAACTCCAAATGTCCGTTGTAAAATGGTGGTCAAGCCATGGACTGTCTGGTGGTACACGATAACTTTTCATTCTCATTTGTCAGAAAGGTTTGGACAACTCTTTAGCCGAATTCTTCAAATGGGACTATGGGAAATTTTTCACAGTATATTGTTGGCTGGACGCACTCGAGATGCTTTTCGGAAGTCTGCTAAACACTCAGGCGGGGACGGGATTATCACAATTACTACACTTTTCCCATTAATCCGATTATGTCTCATTCTAATTACTCTTACATTTCTAGTTTTCCTAATCGAATTTCTATCATTTCAATACAAACACTTGTCACAGTTGCCTTCAATGCTTTCTCATTAATAGCACCTATTATTATATTGATTAGATGTTTATATTATTCTTTCGTATTGGAAATTAAGTTTTGCTGATGTTTGCTAATGATATAATTTAAACGTAAGAAATACACTTATTAATTCCCCACGAATTAATTCATTGCTAGGGTTAAGTGTAGGGATGGTAATCCGATCTGGGTCGGTCGCTGTAGGATCGGATCGTTCAACTTTGATCCGAATAAAAAATCCGACGGATCGGATTGACATTAAATCCAAAAAAATCCGTCGGATTTCGGATCGGACAGTTTTTGGCAGTTTTTAAATGCTTAGAAACTGTTTCGGGAGCCTTTTCTTGCACTCTTCGTGTATTATAACTACTACGAGATCATACATTAGTCGTACAAGTCATACATTTGACGCGTTTACATATAGCCAGAGCCAAGTTCTTATCCACGCACATGTGTTGTTCTTAATGTCATGTAAACGTCATACTATTATGTAGACTCAGGAAAACAATACCTTCCGAATGATACGTTACTCGATGTGTTTCATTGGTAAAAGTTGGATTATACCCAAAATTTGTCCCATATTCCAGACGATTTTAATTTCATTAAAACTGCGTCCACGACATCTTGTCCCTGTGCTTCAATTTCGAGCGTTCTGTCCGTTTTCTGTGCGCTAATTGTATTCGTCAGAGAAATCAAACAAATACTTAGCAGAAACGTCGATAGTCCGATTCTTCTCTCCATTTCTAAATTGTAATTAATAATAAGTAACTGTATAAATACAATATTGCTCCAAATAATGTAAATTACTGTTAAATGCGATGTTCTAAATTTTTGAACGTTTACTTTACAAATAAACCATGGCAATGGGTGTCCAACTGTATTGGCAGTAGACGGACATGCGCAGTGGACGGGTTTTATTGATGAAAATAGTTTAAATAGCATATTAGAGACATTTTGCACTAAATTTCTACAAAATCTCACATTACCCCACGTATGGGGTAATTGAGATTCATTTTAAATGGGTCGGGCGCGGGACGGTTGAATTGGCATATTAATTTATAAAATTGGCAGTTTTTTATCTCCAAAAATTAAAGGCAAGAGAATGTACAAATCTATAGGAAAAATAAATAAGCCAGCAAAAGCGTCCATAGTCAAAACTATTGTAAAAACTAAAAAGTTAAAGCCCTTTTTCAACAAAAACTATCAAACAACGATGGGAGGAGTGCAGAGATCGCCAGATGGGCGAGTGAACAAACAGCCACGTATAGACAACTACATGCATTCCCAGTCAGCTGCGCAAGTAAGGCCAATTCCTACACAAGAAGACAGTAATGATATCACTGATGAAAATGACTCGCAATCCAGCTCAACCTGCCCATTATCAGTTATAGAAATGTTCCAGCAACTCAAAGATGGCCAAGTTGCGATACTAAAAGAGTTAAAGGACCTGAAGACAGAAAACCAAGCTATGAAAATCAAAATCACTGCACTGGAGAACAAAGTTTCTAAACTGACAAAGGAAAACTGCCGGCTTGAAATCGAAGTACTTCGAAAAAATTTAATAATCACTGGGCTTAATGATAGCGAATTCGAAAGCGAAGGGGAGCTGTTTGAAAGTGTTTACAAACTCATAAACGAAGCCCTTGAAATCAAAAATATACGGTTGGACACAGTAGAAAGACTCAGCAGATACTCTCAGGGAAAATGTCGCCCGGTCCGAATAAGATGTTTTAATCATTCAGACAGAAATGCAATTTTTCAACGGAGATCATGGCTAAAGAATGCAGTAACAGGGGGATATATCTTCATTAATGAGGACTTGCCCATACCAATCCGTGTAGAACAGCGCCTTCTGAGGGGAAAGAGAAACGAAGCAATAGCAAATAAGCTCCCAGTGAAAATAAACTACTACAAAGCTCAAATTGATGTGAATGGTGAAATTTTTGAGGTGAAAAATGGAATTCTTGTCCCGATTAATTCCCGGCGCCCCGACTCCCATTCGGAAATGGAAACCCAATAGGAAATAGCCCGCCCGTTCCTTAACATTCTCTATTGGAATATAAATGGTTTAAAAACAAAGCAATTTGATTTTTACAATGATTTTTCTCAAACTGACTGTGACATATTCTGCTGGTCCGAAACCTTTCACTATTATAATTTTAAAAATAATCAAATACAAAAAAAATACACTATAATTGAACAGTTTGGTACGAGAAATTCTACACTTGGTAGATACTCTGGTGGATACATTATAGGATTTAAGAAGTGCTTATCAGAAAAAATACAAATAATCGAAAAAAACAAGACGTATGTTCTACTGAATATGAATACTCCTAAAGGTACCGTGAACTTACTCTTTGTATACGTGCCTCCCAATCTTATATTCAAGAATAGTATGAATACAGTATTTGAAAAAATTGGTGGATTATTAGACAAATTTGAAAACCTTATCGTGATGGGAGACTTCAATGCTCGAATCGGAGATTTCGACAACACGTACAATAGGCGCAACACAAAAGACAAGTTGGTGAACAAAAATGGAAAATTTTTAATCGATCTACTTATTGCTACGCCTCTGCAAATAGCTAATGGAAATACCGAGGGAGACGCGGAGGGGGAAATTACTTTCGTACATAGTAATGGAAGGGGTAGAAGTGTTGTTGACCTTTGTCTGTATTCAAATGATTTAAATAACTTAATAGATTTTAGTATACTAAACTTAAGTCCATCAGATCATTTTCCAATAATGCTAAGAGCTAATTTACTTAATTTTTGTACAGAAGAGAAGCACACATCATACCAAATTTTCCCCAAAATAAAACTTACGGAGGAAATACAAGGCCAGTTTCGAGAACTACTTAACACTGCACTTCAATCTATCCCTACGACGACAGAAGACCACGTACAAGAAGTAGACCAAATCTACGAAAATGTTATTAATCCAATATACTCCGTCTGTGACTCCCTCAAAATACTGAGGAAAAAAAAGCTACGTAAACAAAACACATCATCTCCGATCTGGGCAGACCAACAGTGCGATGAGGCGAAGAGAAAAAAAGACAAGGCACTCAAAAGATTAAGGAGATGTCTACAGGATGCTAGGTCGTCTAGAGTACAAGAATATGTGCACGCAAAATCAGAGTACAAACGAATCTGTCTAGAAAAGCAAAAGGAGTATGAAAAAGAGGTGGTTAGGCAGTTAAATAACAAAAATGGAACTGACTTCTGGAAGGCAGTCAAAAAACTCAAGGGGCAAGATCCCAATGAGAACAACATCCCCGAAGTTACATGGTACGATTATTTCTCCAAAAAGCACAAATCTGA
>JAQFYC010006783.1:0-11612 GCA_034694165.1 Tomocerus mixtus
TCCAGACTAGGTTTGTTCATGTATAGTCTGTTAGATAATGCAGATGGCGAGCCTGGGCGAGGGATATCATTATAAGAAAATTCATAACCTTCAATAATGAGAAACTTCTTTTCTCATTTGGATTTGACCTAGATCACTAATGTCGAAACAGCCCTCATTGCCCACTCAGTACATTCACAATTCACATTCACGTCTAATCGCGTCACTGTTCACAAATAAAAAATGAAATGATATAATGAGTCGTTAGTCGTTTTATGTAATTATTGGTAATACAAATTACTTGTCAGATTATATTCTAGCTATTTGAAAAGTGTAGCTGATTTAAGTATTGATATTTTAGGCAGATGTGATTGCAGATGTTTTAAGTCTGGAAGCTGGAGAGCCCAATCGAGAACTGAATGCCATCTTCTCCAATCTTAAATGTGGAACAGGAACCGAGCAGTCTTTGCCCAACATGTCGTCCTACGTCCCGAATATTGATGTTCCTGATTCCAGCAGCTACCCGGGGGAACCAACCTCACCTGTGGATCAAGTTCGACAGTCAAAAGATAGAATCAAAAAGGATAATCACAATATGAGTCAGTCACATCTGTCTTTCACTTATTACCTCTGTAAACTATATTTATTAAGTACTTTTTGGAGTTGAGAATTCGGGCATTTGGTCAACCCTTCCAACAGAAGTCGTGTGATGCTATGAATAGGAGCTCCAACACTAAGACTTGTGCACAATTGTGGAGGAATGGGTGAAAATGCGTATGTATGTTGCAGGTGATAGTTAAAATCAAGTATTAACGTTAATGCCTAGGCAAAAAGCATAATTTTCACCAAATTGCAGTTTTTGGCCATAAAATTAGAGTATTGAACATAAAATTTCGTAATATGGAATTTTCCAGCCTGATAGAGCAATTAACAAGGATTCCAAAAAGTGTCACTGAACACCTTGTGATTATAAATGTCCATTTTAGGGGCAGTTAAATCTTCGAATATAAGTGCCTGGAAAATGGGCATTTATAATCACAAATTGTTGGTGGCACTTTTTGGGATCCCCGTTAATTTAATTTTTGGGATCCCCGTTTCAGACTTATCCATTCAATATTAAATTGTTTATGTTCAATACTTATTTATGGCAAAACAATGCAATGTGGGGTAAATGCTTATTACCTAGTTATTAACGTTAATGCCTGACTGATTTTGATCAAATCCCTGCAACACATATAGAAAGCAGTTATGCTTCACACGCTCGCCACCCGCCAGTTAGCCTTTGCGATTAAAGAAAAGTGGCATACGGCTAAAAGGCGTGCGTCGTCGGCTCTCCTCGCATAATTGCATTAGATTGGGTTGCACTTCGTGTAACCAATCACCGTTCAGAATCCTGCGCCAATAAATATACAATTAAACGAATAGAGGCCGGATCGAGAAGTAAACAACTCTATGGCCGCGACTTTTAGGGTTTTAGGTTCCCAAAAGATATAGGTATGTCCAAATCGGGCGTGAGCACTGCGAGCACCTCTCGCGCAAGGAATTGGTTTGAGAAATTAGATACTAACTAACGACCAGTGGCGTACGCAAGATTTCGTTTTAAGTGTTGTTTTTGAAAAGAACTCAGGTTAAGCGAGACTTAATACCTAGTCCAAAATCGCATTATATCTATTCAAGGCCGGACGCAAAAAACAATTTCGGGAGGGGCCCAAAATATGGGGTTTAAAAACAAAATCGCGCGCAGCGCGAATTTGTTTACCATTTGTGCCCAATTTTACAGTAGTAGGGAGTTGATTTTATCTCCAAATTACAGCTCGGTGAGCCAAATTTTTGGTGTTTTGAGGCGAGTTAAAGACTTAAAACATACATATTTAACAAAAAGGCACGCAGCGCGAAATTTTTTGGTAATTTTTGCCAAACTTTACAGGAGGAAGCTGATTTTATATCCAAATTACATCGCGGTGAGCCAAATTTTTGGTGTTTTGAGGCGAGTTAAAGACTTAAAACATACTTATTTAACAAAAAGGCGCGCAGCGCGAAATTTTTTGGCAATTTTTGCCCAACTTTACAGTAGGAAGCTGACTTTATTCCCAAATTACAGCTTGGTGCGCTAAATTTTTGGCGTTTTGAGGCAAATTAAAGACCTAAAACATAGATATTTAACAAAATTGCGCGGAGCGCGAAATTTTTTCATTTTTTGGTCATTTTTGCCTATAATATCTAGTGTACGCCGAAAATTTTAGGTGTTGTTTGATCACCCAAAACAACACCCCTGCGTACGCCACTGCTAACGACTTATCTTTTGGAGAAGAGTAAGTATGAATACTAGTTCACGTAATAAGCTAACATGTGCAAAATAGAAATATGATCTTCATCCAGATTCGGAAGTTTACCTTATCAGTCAATCAGTCGATGCTAATTTTTTCAATATTAATCCTCTATTTTTGGCGTTTATTTATACTGGTAAAGACTATTCGTACTTTTCAAGTACAGCTCTCAGTGCGACAATTGTGAGAATACTTAAATCTTAAATTGTCTATTTCTCGGGATTGTTAGCACCGGCTCTGCTTTAATAGATAATGGACATTGGCCCTTAAGATCCGATTGTAACTTTTGATGTATACCCCTACGTCCCGTAGATGCTTGAGTAAGGTACTTATTCAATTTGGGAATCTTTTGACCCAGCGTTAATTGCAATTGGCTCAAAAAGTGAGATAAAGTGTACTTACTTACAATGAATCGCCGGGAGATGACCACCTCGACATGGATATGGCATTATGCGTCCTAAACTAAAGATGAAGAGATGTGGAGATTGAATTGCATATATATTGTTGATATTCATAATGAAAAACCACTGATGAAAACGAAAAGCATTTTGAAATATAATATGGTCTCAATTATTTTACTTTTTTCTTTCTTGCAACTAACTTATTCATTTATCTAGGAATATCACATAATAATGCATGCAAATCTCCAGAGTTTTGAGTTCCATATCCCAAAAAGTTTTCATTTGTGCAGAAAATAGATTACAGATATGAAATCAGCGTGTCTCAATTAGTTTAGGACGCATAATGCCATATCCATGTCGAGGTGGTCATCTCCCTGCGATTCTTTGTTAGTGTATTAAGTGCTAACAGCCTGAACAACAAGGATATATCTGGAGCTGAGGCCCCAGGCCTTTTAAAAACCCTACACACTTCCACTTAAAACGGTCCCGTCCCGTTGCATGAGATTTGCACTCTAATTATTAAATAGCGAAAGCTATTAAGTAGCGAAAGCTACTTTATACGAATACGTTGCCTGGGCGTCTGTCCGTAAACACGATAACTTTTGAACGGATTAAGATAAACCATCCCAACTCCAGAAGAATCATAATTCCTTTTATTCTTCAGAATTCAGTTGTGCAAGGAAAAACTTAATATTTAATTTATTTGTATTTTATTTCTCGTATTGCAGTTGAAAGAAGAAGACGTTTTAATATAAACGATCGCATAAAGGAACTTGCTACACTTTTGCCACAACATCAAACTGATCCGTAAGTGTACAATAAATACAACACAATTTAGATGCTCCAAACACCAAGCATATTAATCTTGCATCTGTTCGTTGGAAAGTTGAAATTCTTTTAAAGTTACTTTTAGGAGTAAAAAAAGAAGGATATGTCATTTGCAAAAGAAAATCAATTAAATGTTAAACAGTACCTTGCAATACAAATTATATTTCTTCAAAAATTTTATCTTATTAGTGATAAACTTTTCAATAAATTGCCATTATGTGGGTAACTTTGTGTATCAGGAATTTAAATAATTCCGCTAAACATTTTTTTTGACTAAATTCCGCTGCTCGCAAGAAGTTCGTAAAAATTTAATATGACATCGATATAAAGATTTTTGTAAATTAGTGGGCGCATTGTAAGTTTTTCATTTGTCAACTACAGCTATTTTCATTTGAATTGTAGGAAACGTATGAAACATAAAATGTCCACTTGTGGATGTATAATGTATAGCAATATTAGACTACATTCTAATTTTAAATTAAATGGTTAATTACATCCCTTCGCAAACAATGAATTAACCAGTATTGAGTATGAGTAAATAAATATGATGTTTAAAACTGATTAATAATATGGATATTGTACTTCGATTCTGATAGTGAATAATGTAGAGCAGGTTAAACATTCGGCTCTGCGGGATTACAGACCCGAAAAACCCATAAAAATGATTTTCACGTCCACAGAGCTCATCCTCTGTAATAAAGTTAACACTGTTGTCTAAAACCAATTTAATTAAAATGTAGATATTATGACTTATTTGGAGACGTGCGTCAGAACAAAGGAACAATTCTCAAAGCGTCTGTAGATTTCATTAAAGTACTCAAAATTGATGCTGAAAAGCTGCATATCATGTCGATGAAACAACAGAAACTGGACTTGGAGAACCGGAAGCTTCTACTTCGCATTCATGTAAGTAAACCATAAAACGTACATAGTTGAGGTGAAATTAATTATTAATTAATTAAATATGGCATTATTAATCGGCGATTGCTATTACTAAATGTGTGGTTCAAAATGAATGTCTAAATTACCAGCTAAGCGATCGATACCTACCGAAATTATATTTACTTATTGAGTGAATTGGCGTTGTATGGTATGTATTATTGTGTAGCATAGCAACTACAGACAGACAAACTATAAATTATTTCTCTTGTTCTACGGGGATGTGACACCGCGGACATTTGGAGGATGGCCCCCTTTTTGAAAAAGAAATAGTGAGATTTGACTGTTTTTAATAAGGTTAGGTTAGTTAAATAATCAAAACGACTTATTCCCTGAAAATACAAATTCGCGGCCGGTGTCGCGTCATGGTTGTTTTATATATTTTATATATGCGGCGCGCTTTTTAACGTTGCCTGCCTACTACTTTTAATTTTTCATTAATTAATTAATGATGTTTTTGCTGTAACCTATTATGTAATTTTCGATTATTAATTTCAGTTGAGAAGCTGCCATATTTATTCCGTGGAATAAATACAATACCATACAATACAATATATCATGTTTTATATAATACGCTTTGTATAACGTCAAATCCCATTCTACGTAAACATTTGGTCGGAGCAATGGGAAAGTATCCCTCCAACTCCGACTATTACTGCGAGTCTGTTAAATACCTATAAATGTCCCTTTTTTGCGAACGATGCCGCCTGGTCGTTAGTTTACGCTCCTCGATTACCTGTTTAAGCCGATTGGTATATTTACGCGGCGGTCTCAATATTTCGTAAAGTTATACCAAGTTCTCATTATATTGTATTTACATACGATTATATTTAGGGTATAACTTTACGTATGACCTTCCCGATCAGAGATACCTAGGAATTGGGATGCCAAACTTGGGGAAAAGATCCTAGACGTAACTCACATCGTATGAGTGACGTACTATACTACCTGGTCGTCCAAAGTGCAAGTGAAACAGCTTTTCAAAAATAGTATACAATTTGTATTTTTATGATTATTTGATATTGGCGGATTTGAATATTTTTATTTGGAATATCATTAATAAATGCAAATGTTAGCAATTTTTAAAACAACATTAGTAAATTCTATGCCCATTAGTTACATAGCGCTGAATATACTGTTAGACTTACAAACTGAATAAGTAGTTTGACTCCATAACTAACGATCAGTTAATTATATAAGTAAAACTATGTATGTCCGTATCGCCAATTAATTAGCAGCTATTAAATATTCCACAATATTAAATGTTATACCAACTCAACGCTACTTTTATTCACTACTGATTATTTATAGGAATTGGAGCAGCAAGCAAAAATGAATGCTAATATATCTATTCCCGAAGCTGAGTTGACGTGGAAATCGCCTTCATCATTACTCACAAGTCTCGTTAAGAACGAGACACAAATCAAAAAGGTTGGATTTTGAAATACCATTAAATTGGGAATATACGATATTTTTATATATTTTTCAGCCCCCCCCCCCATGAAGGCCCCCGACGGGTCCAAATTGTGTAGTCAAGTCCAGTTTTTAAACAAAAGTCGTGTAATTCGGAAATGTTTTATTCACAAAAAGAAGAATGTTTTGCACACTTTGTGGAATTATCTACTACGTTTCTATTCTCTCCAGCAATACAAAACGAAAAAATTTCCCTACATATAAAAAAGACTTGTATTAAGGCTGAAAGACTAATATTAATATCTAATATTAAGGCCCAATTGCTCGCTTTTTAACATACTTAACGCCTGGCCATTTTGGTAACAATTAAAGTTGTATTTTTCAATTTGACTATATCCCATGTCCAAAGGTGGGGTACTGGTTTCTGGTTTATTTGGGCTGTATGTTTTACTATGACGGCACCATATTATATACTTAAGATTTTTATCCCAGACATATGGGTTCATTAAGTACAACATACCAAAAAATTGAGTGTGGGCATTTCTTAGTTTTGGAGAGAATGGGGCTGCAAATTAAAAAATCTCCCATTTAAAATGCATTACGTATATACTTTCCCCTGAAAAAATATACGACGGCACTACATTTAGCTTATGAAAATTGGATCACACATTTATCAAATATTTTTTGATTGCTGGTACAATTTTTGGTTGTGGGCATTTCTTTGTTTTTCTATAATCGAATTTCAAAAATAAAAAATTGCAAAAAATGTCAATTTTTGCACGGTTGGTGTTCGTAAAAGGTACATTTATGTTGCTACCTAGGGTACGATGCTACAGGTTTATACGTATACTAGTATTTTTAGCCCGTGCTTCGCTACGGGCGCGTCTAGGAATGTAGAGATCAATTAAGCTTGTGTAATATCTATTGATGAATAATAATTAAGGTCCGACTTTTTAGCCCGCCCGAGTGTGCAAGGCTGGCTTACTCTACTTAGCAATCCATTTAAAAAATTATTGTTCCGATCTGTGTCATAACAACAAGAGCGGAATTCCCATTCAAAACTAACCCAAGTCAGTGGGAGAGAGAAATGGCGTGATCATTTTTCTAATGTATTCCCATTACTGTCCGTTCCTATGGATAATAAAGTGTACCAATAGGCTATTCTACTGTTCCCCCCTCACGCCTTTCGTTCCCAATGACATTAAATCTAGACCTTTGAAAAATCCTTTACATATTTTGTACGATAGATCGAAAGGCGGATTTGTGGATTTTGAAGATGAAGGGCTTTACGGATTCATTGTCGTATTGAAGTTGTATTGAAAAAATATTTATATTCTTATATTATAATATAAGTTTAGCCGGCAAATACATGTATGAAAACTGCAAAAATCGATTTTGGGATACTCTACGAGGGTTCGTAAGATTTTCATGTCAAAATATAAATATTTTTTCAATACCACTTCTAGCCAAAAAATCCAAGCATCCGCAAAACCCTTCGTCTTTAAAATCCATCCATCCGTTCCATCTATCGTACAAAATACGCAAGACGGACTTCCATGCGATGCGACAGAAAACGTCGTTATAGGACATGTAATGTATAATACAGTTTACAAAAATGGAACATCAGACCGAGACGGCTTAACGGATTCCTGGTTTGTTGGGCTCAACTGATTCCTGGATTCACTGTCTAGAAGTTTTATTGGGAAAATATTTATATTTTGATATGGAAGTCTTAAAAATCTGTTTAGAGGATCCTCAAATCAATTTTTGCCTTTTTCATATATGTATATGCCTGTCAAACGTATGTAGTTAACATTTTATTTCGCAAAGTATTCTAAAATATAAACCTGGCCTGCTCGAGAGTCATTAAACGCTCATGCTAATTCAACACTGATTTTGATAAAAGCTTTACTTGCATAAGCTGTAATTGCAGTGAGTGGGAAGTTAAATGAAATGAGTGAGTTAGACTTGTTAGACTCCCCATGGATATACAGAATACAGAACCCCATCCCAAACAAATATCCTTATCAACAGGAATTGGAAATAGTATCTAAGCTAGGGTTTTTATGGAAATATTCAAATAATTAATTTTGGCGTTTCTATGAAAATATTCAAATAATTAATGCTGGCGTTTCTATGGAAATATTCAAATAATTAATTTTGGTGTTTCTATGGAAAAATTCATTTATGAAAGATAATTTTCATAGCAATCTATTTTGTCTATTAAATACAAGGTAATCATCACATCAACTCATTTTGACTATTGAATACAGATAATCCCTATGGCAACCCATTTTGACTATTAAATACAGATAATCACTATGGCAACCCATTTTGACTAAAATAAAGATTTATGATCTTTCAGATTGATTGATTGATTAGAATTTTTATTGAATGCACTTGACGAGCAATTAGCCCATAGAGCATGACACTTGATCATTACATATATGTTTATATACTATTACATAATTTCATTTTAAAAATTCAGTAGATAGTACTAGTATATTGTATGAAATATATTTTGCTGGCGATTATCTTGTTTTTAATAATTAAAATGGGTTGCTATGGTGGTTATATTGTATTTATTAGTCAATATTGGTTTCTACGGTGATTATATGTATTTGATAGTCAAAATGGATATGGTAATAATCTTGCAACAAACTAATTTTTTTGAATTTTGTTGGGAACGTAAGGGGTAAGAGAGTAGAATGGCCCATTGGCACACTATATTATCAATGGAAACGAGACGGAGATGGGAAATACATTAGAGAAACGATCTTGTCATTTCCTTCTCTATTATAGCTACGACCAGTGTCGTCGACCACTCGGGTTTGTGTTGAGTGGAGATTCCGCTCTCGTTGCCTTGCCACATATCGGGGCTAAAAGTCTCCAAAAGTGGATTGCTGAACGGATTTAGAGTACCCTTAAGGCTACTGTGTTAGACGTGCCCGTGATTGAGCATACGGGCTACAAATACTAGTGTTGCATGAAATATTCAAACAATCATCCGTTCTTGGAACGGGCTTCTGCTAGTAACATGGTATGTTCATGTACAGTAAGATGTCGGGAATAGTGATATGGAGATGTAGCTAAGGAAACTAATTAGCTACGTTAATTTTGTTGCCTTTAAATTGCATTGCCCAACAAATTACTGTGCAAAAATACATTGTTTTTCTCCCGAAACCATGTCACTATCAGATATCGTCCTTTAGTTTTAAGCAGTTTTACATTGTTGATTATTACTGTTTGATTTTAAGGAGCCTGGTTGTGGTGGCCACAACTGCAATGGACGTAACCAGTTGGCCATAGCAGGGGACGACTTCATGGATGAGGATTTAATCAGCGTTGTCACTGGTCCGGGCGACCCAATGTTGGCTCAGAACATTATCTCCCTCGATGATTCTGCCAACGTCGACGTGCATGAAGGAATGGACTTCTAGCGAATCAACTCTCACCCCTGACCCCTGCTCCCCCCCCCCCCATTTCAAATATTTCAGGGGCAAACACCAAAACACATGGATGTCTGCGCATGACTCTCCTCTGGAATCCAGTGAGGGAGTGGGGAAGTGGAAACCAGTTCTTACTACCATCAACCATCAATCCGAGACATCACTCCTTTTCTAAGACAATCTTTTTACAAGCCCACCCATCTTCATACCCACCTATACATGCGACAATTATTCGTCGAATAAAATTAGCCAACCAATCGTCTACACTATTAAATTCTGTATCCCAACTCCCAACCTCCTTTCTGTATCTTTGACGGCCCTCTGCGTAAAAGTGTGTGATTGTAGCTTGTGAAGGAAGTGGGAAGTGTACCAACTCCCAAACATGTGAAAGCAGTTACGTGTACGTGGCTGTCCGTCTCACTCCATCATACAACTGGACTAAAAATAAAACTCATCGGTCGTCAGCATTTTCTCCACTTATGTCATCTCTTACATAGCTGTTTGTTACATTGGTGGGAGAACGTTATGAGGATGAACTGCGTATGGGAAGTGACAGGATTGTAATTGTAATGTAATGTAGGCTGCAGGCAGGCAGGGGAAGAAATGTGATGGAAGATGATGAGCAGACATCTATCTTTGTGCAATAGAACTCTCAAAATGCAGTGGAATATTTTAAAAGAGATATTTTATTGAATGTGTTTGAGAATGGTTTAAATAATGAAGTGCCTCTGCCGCCATCTACTTCTAGTCGTGAAAAGAATGGAATCTGTATGTGCCACCCAGCTACCCTCATCTTTCTCCCCTTGCAACTCGGCAGTAATTTAAAATTTGTACTGTTGGGGGAATGGCATATAATAGATAAGGGAAGTATAACGGGAACTAACGTGCGTAGGCCTCCAAAAGAGAAAATTGGTACAATTAAGATTGCGCTACTTATTACAATGCGACAATTTTCATTGGGATGCGTTGCGTGCTAGTGACTGTAGTGACAGTGGCTGTGTGCCATTGTCCCGTTAAGCAATTGACAAATTATTGACTACAAATATACGCAATAAAAATAAACGTAACCATCTGTATACGAGAACAATGATAATAATTCAGATAATAATAATAGTATTACTTAACATTAGTTAGCTACAGATAATAATGAGGAATGGCTGTTACTATAACTACATGTAGATACCTCGATTGTTTTAAGCTAAAATATTTATTATTTGTTTTCTTTCCTACAACCCATAATAACCTCAGCATCTCGTGAACCTTGAGCGCACGTTCTCCGTTAGTTAGTTCTCCGTTAACTAAGTATAATTCCTCTAAAGTATAATAACCAATTCTAAAATCTAAAAATTGACTGTTACCTAATCTAAATTGAAGCCAAAATTGATAAACCCAATTTCTAATAATTGTATAATTATATAGAAATGGGTAGTTTTAATTTTTCAAAACAAAAAACGCTCCCACTCTTCTATTTCTAGGAAGTCTGATTGCGATCCAAGTTCAATGTCCATTAAATCTCTACAACTGGCAGTAATAAAATGTAGCAAGTGTAACGGTACTGTTGTGCTCAGCTTAAGGCTAGACTAGAATGTTTGTTTAGTTAGTTTCAAAATAATTAGGTTAGGTTAGACCTGCACAAAAAGGCCGCGAAGCGGGGGGGGCCCCAAATGATTTCTGATGAAAATTAGACAAAATTCCATTTTGCCCCCTCCCCCCCCCCTTCGGGGGGGGGGGAGGGGGTACCCTCAACAGTGACCATGAGGTCATGACTGATACATATCCGATAAAACATTTGGGGGTCCCCACTAAATATTCCGAGATACATAGGTGCCGTGGGACTCTGCCGAAATTCTCGTTGCCCCGTAAACCGTAATCTAACCTCTGTTTCCATTTGATTGACGTCCCGATTTGTCGACCACGTAGTGTCGCTCAGAAGATATTTAATACATGCAAAAAGTATTTACACTCTGCCATCACAAATGGAAAATTGAATGACGATTCAGATCTCTCAAGAAACCAAAAACAATTATCCTACTGTCAGGAATGTTTTAACGGAGCTTTGGAGCTAGCAAATCTTGTTGAAAATATTGGAAAATTTCAAAAGAAAGTCAACGATTTGGTTCTTTTATTTTCTTTGAAAGCACTTCATCGCCGATCGCAAGTAAACTCCCGTACGGCTCATGAAAATACATAGTCATTTTTCAAGGTTCCTATAGTGATGGATTGCTGTCTCTGGGATGAGGTTATCCCACCCGAATGTTTCTGATTCCGAATTTCAC
>JAQFYC010006784.1:0-11607 GCA_034694165.1 Tomocerus mixtus
ATCTATTTATATGTACAAATTCGTAGAAATTACTAAAGCTTATTTATCCCCTACCCATAATATTATGATAATACAGCCAACAAAACATTTGCAAATAATAGTATTGGTCCTTAAAGGAAAAATTATTTGTAGTTAGTAACATATTATGCTATGTATGTCATTCATTATCATAATTCTTAAAATATTGATTATCACAACTATATTTTTATGATACAAGTTAATATAGTGAATTATTTAAGATAGCAAAATTACCTCAATTTGCAGGTCAATATGGAGCATATATGCTAACAAACCTTGAAGGTATATTTTCCCTCAAATTTTTTATTTTTGACAAATATTTCAACGCGAAGATGATTCGTTGTGCATTAACTAAAAATAATTCTTTTCTGTGACTCCACTAATTGTATCAGTGAACTACGGGGCAATACAATACACTCAATTATTTCATGCCACGATAACAACAGTTAAAAATCAGTTATATAATTTTCTAAAAGTTGAAGCACAATGCGGGGTTCAAAATTCTTGTAAATTCTAAATATTATATAATTCTAACTTCAGTTCTTGTAAATTATAATTTAATATTTACAGCTCTTTGTGTAGGGCGTAGGGGAGACCACAGGCCACAGAGTATTGCGTGGATTTTCTAATAGAGTTATATTAATTATTTAAAAACTTAAAACTACATTGAATAAAATGTATATTTTTCCAGTGAATCCTAATAGGTATGGTCCTAGGACGGTGGCCGATGTTGTCGTCGACGATGTGCGTCCAGACCATAACTTTTAAGGGGTCACATTTTTTGAATTATGTTTTCACATATCGATAGCATTGATGCTCGGATGCCCGAACGGAATTCGACAAAAAATGTATTGTACCGTGTGGGCCACTGTGAGATTCCAATTGTTTTGCCATTTTTGCTACGAATCTGACGAACCACTCACTAAATAGGCACAATATATCTTAATAAGTATTTTTTTGGCAATAAAAGATAAAACACCTTTAGATGACTGATTTTATAACTTTTTATATAACAAATACATAAATATGGAATTTATATTAAGTGCAGTATTATACGCTCATATAAAAAGCAGTTATCTATTTAATAAAGTTAAGGTCATATTGGTTACAGATTACAGATGAAATTGCAATCTACTCCTTTTATGCTAATTTATAGACATTATAAGGTGGAATATTGCAACTTAACTTAAATTGTAATGCATATTATATAAAGTTGTTGCAGCTGCAGCTGCCTTGTAATGCAATGTTTTGAATTTTGAATCTAAATTATTTCCTACCTATACTAAAAGTGCAATTGATATGGGAACTTTGGGGCATTATACCGAAATTGTAAATAAACAAATATATCTAACGTTCATTAAAAAATATTACGAAGTTTAAAATATATCGTATAAAGAAAATCTAATAAGCAACATATATTTTGAGAATTGTAATTACAATTATTATAATTATTATAATAGTAATCAATACACGAATTAAAATGTAATTACATAGGCGATGCATGAACAGTAAAAACGTATATGATAATGGTGCCCTAGCATGAACATGAGTTAGAAAATACACTCGTTTTCGTATTAACGTAAATTAGAACGTATGTCCGTGCACATATCAGTCATCCAACATGTATGTGGGTTGCTTCCGCAGTGACAAATATATTGAGTCACTCTCTTGTGTGGTGCTGATACATAAAGGCGGCAGCTCAAATCTGTCTCCATCCTAATTAAAATGCAGATATTTACTTACAACTGCTTGCCTCCTTTATGGTTTTGTTGTGTCTGTCTGTCCGTCCGCTTGCGGTGTAACTCAAAAACGGTTTGCGACATCAACTTCAAATTTTCAGGGTAGACTATTAAGGTTCCCCCGGTGACTGTATAGAAAAATGGGGTTAATCGAACCTACTCCCGAAGACCCCGCCCCCCATTTTCTGAAATTGTACCATATGACAAATGAGGTATCGTTCGAAAACTTATGACCTCAGAAATCCAACCATGTAACAAACAGTTCAATCTGTCAACGAGTTACCGACTTTGGTCAATTTGAATCATGATCTTCCAGATGATCATATCGACAACAATCTTCAAAATGATCATATCAACAATGATCTTCAAAATGATCATAACGACACAATACAATTAATTTGAAATTTGATACTGCAAGCCGTTTCTACAACGTTTACCACGGTTTATTAATGCATATGATATTAACATTAAATTAAAAGGAACTTAAAATTATTAATATATAAGTGTACAATAAAACAATAACTATTCAATTGTAAATAAATACATACAGGTTTTAAAATCAAATCATTATCTTTCTCATTCTCACCTTAACACCAAGCTCGTGGTTATTTTGGTTTCATTTTTTCTAGCACCCGACCCCTTCAAACAGAATTTTTAATGGAGAAAAGCTGGTCTCTCTTCTGGACAAGCTTATTGAATCATGATTTTGTATCTAAAGATGGCAATTAGGAAATACGGAAGTAAGAAAACAAATCTCTCAAGGGAAGCGGCCAACTCTGTCAATATAGTGTCGAGGGACCGGCAGATTGACACACGCCAGAAATAAGCTAGTAGCTGCGACTGTTAACCAACGAAGAAGGCTGGGAATTCTAGTAGCTCAAAATATTGGCACATAATATTCTTTTCCCAAATTGTAAACACAAAATAATTCACTCCTTCGAATTGAATGCAATGCAATTTTTAGCTGTTTGCTGCTTATTGACGTTTACCGCCTTCCTGTTACATAATAATAATTAAGTAATTGTAAGTATGCATGTTAGTTAATAGAATTTACTTAATTCCTACTGTTATCAGTTATGTATTTATTGATTGCTCTATTATGCTCTTTCATCTTTATAGGAACAGGAGGAAATTGACAAGTGCGCCGTTAAACTTATCAAACTGTCTTCCATCTTCTGTCTGTGTCTAAGATCAATAGAGATAAATATGCAAACTTGAAATGGAAAGACAAAAGATGACGACTTCCTTTACGGTTACACTTCAAGTTTCACTCATAATGTTATATTTATTTTACGACAAGGCATACATCTAACTGTAAGTTGTAAGTGGTATTGGAAGTTTCGTTTTTATGTAATGTTATATGAAATGTTTATATGTTAATAGGATTCCAACGATAAACATGTCAATTGAGTGTGATCATCAGTTATTTTCCTACTAAGGAAATTCCTGGAGATCCCATCGGATGTTTATGTTGGACTTCTTCAATATTATCCGTGTTTTTGGATTGCCTGTTGCGACTCCGGCTCAGTTTTAATGGAAGGAAGACAAATTTGTTGTAAAATTGTACAACTTTAACAGTAACTAGAAAAAGTTCAAGAAAACTTAATCTTGTATCTTAAAATCTGGAGAATTGCATTTTAAAACTGTGGCAATGGCAATGCAACAAAAGGGGCTACAGATATCGTGAGACATTACATTAATAAGAATGGTGAGCCGAGTTGAAAGTCTTGGGTCAGTTGATTTGAATTGCACAGCGCAACATTCCAATAATACATTGTATATATTTAAATAATTTTTCTCTGTAGTGTGGTGAAATAGTTATATGTGAACCATTACCTACTTGTTACCTCCATTTATCAGTTACTATATATATTTTTTATTTTCCCTACAGAATTAAAAGAAGTTGTTCACGGAGATAATAAGTTTTCGACAATGGCAGTTGATCAGTTAGAATTACACTGCAGTGCGTTAGACTCCCATGGCACACGCGGTCCCCAAAGTGGAAACAAAATGGGTAAGTAAGTAGCTGTAACTGTAACAATATTATTTTGTTTTGAACAATTTTATCTTTCAGCAATTGCCCATATAGCTTAAAATTTTGAAAGTAGGTCTTCACTATAATTTTAATGTTTGATTCCTATTTTATTTTTAGACATAACTTCGTACGAGGACATAATGGATGCTGCTATTGATTCTGCAATATCGATTAAAATCGAAAATCATTCTGATAACACGGACAATAATTCGAATAGTGAAGAGTTTAATTCAGGCGTTGAATTTATAACTGGAGATTTGGAGAATCCGTCTCAGATCAATGTTGGGGGTAGTATTCCAAATGCAGCCAATTCTGCCACACACGAAAATTCAAAAAGAATAAGTAAGTCAGCAGTTTGTGACATTTGTGGTAAAGGGTTTCAGAAATCTTGTGAACTCAAGGAGCATTTTCGCACTCACACTAGCGAGAAACCTTACGAGTTGGTTTGTGCGAAAGGATTACGCTCTGGTAGTATAAAGATTTATCTTCGCGATCACACTGGGGAAAAGCCGTTTGCATGTGACACTTGTGGGAAAGAGTTTATCACATCTGGTTCTCTGAAAAGACATATTCTCACTCACACGAGAGAGAAGTCTTTCGCATGTGACATTTGTGGGAAAGCGTTTTCGGAATCTGGTACTCGTAAAAAACATTTTCGGACTCACACTGGGGAGAAGCCATTTGAGTGTAATATTTGTGGAAAAGTGTTTTCGGCTTTGGGTACTCTGAAGAATCATCTTCATACCCACACTGGGGAGAAGCCTTTCGTATGCGAAATTTGTGGGAAAGGGTTTACGCAATCTAATAGTTTAAAAACACATTTTTACACTCACACTGGAAAGAAACCTTACACGTGCGAAATTTGTGGGGATAGAATTGCGGAATCTAGTACTCTAAAGATTCATCTTCGCGTTCACACAGGAGAAAAGCCTTACAAGTGCAAAATTTGTGGGAAAGAATTTACGCAATCTAGTAGCCTAAAGATTCATCTCCGCGTTCACACAGGAGAAAAGCCTTTTTCCTGCGATATTTGTGGGAGAGAGTTTTCGTTATCGGCTACTTTAAAGGGCCATATTCACACTCACACAGGAGAGCGGCCTTTCCAGTGCGAAATTTGTGGTAAAGGATTTCGGAAATCTTATAGACTAAAGATTCACCTTCGCACTCATACTGGGGAGAAACCTTACGAGTGCGAAATTTGTGGGAAAGCGTTTTCGGAATCTTGTGGTCTTAGAGACCATCTTCGCGTTCACAAAGGGGAAACCCCTTTCGCATGCAATATTTGTAGTAAAGGGTTTCTACAACCTTGCATACTAAAGATTCATCTTCGCACTCATACTGGCGAGACGCCATACAAGTGCGAAATTTGCGGCAAAGGAATTTCAAAGTCTGGTGATCTGAAGATGCATCTTCGTACTCACACTGGGGAAAAGCCTTATGCATGCGACATTTGTGGGAAAGTATTTGCGGAACAGGGTACTATGAAGCGTCATCTTCGCACTCACACTGGAGAGAAGCCTTTTGAGTGTGATATTTGTGGGAAAGGGTTTTCGAAATCGTGTAAACTAAAGAACCATATCCGAACTCACACAGGGGAGAAGCCTTTTAAGTGTGACATTTGTGGTAAAGAATTTGGTAACTCTAGTAGTCGAAAAAGTCACCTTCGAACTCACACTGGGGTGAAGCATGACGAGTGCGAAATTGGTGCGGATGTGGTTTCGGAATCTAGTGGTCTTAACCATCTTCGTGTACACATTGGAGAAAAGCGTGGGGAAAAGCCTTTTGCATGCGATATTTGCGGCAAAGGATTTTCACAGTCTGGTGATTTGAAGAAGCATCTTCGTACTCACACTGGGGAAAAGCCTTATGCATGCGACATTTGTGGGAGAGGGTTTTCGGAACCGGGTACTCTAAAGCGTCATCTTCGTACTCATACTGGAGAGAAGCCTTTCAAGTGCGAAATTTGTGGGAAAGGGTTTTCGGAACCTGGTGGTCTAAAGAGTCATCTCCGCACTCACACGGGAGAAAGGCCATTTGAGTGTGAAATTTGTGGAAGAGATTTTGCGGAACCGAGTTATCTAAAGAGTCATCTTCGCACTCACACTGGAGAGAAGCCTTACCAGTGTGACATTTGTAAGAAAAAGTTTTCGCAACCTGGTAGTCTTAAAGGTCATCTTCGAACTCACTTAACCCTCACTGGGGAGCAGCGTGAGAAGCCGTACAAGTGCGAAATTTGCGGGAAAGGATTTTTGCAATCTAGTGTTCTAAAAAAACATCTTCGCGGTCATACAAAAGAGAAGCCTTTTGAGTGTGACATTTGTGGAAAAGCATTTTCAGCATTGAGTCGTCTAAAGAGTCATCTTCGCACTCACACTGGAGAGAAGCCATACAATTGCGAAATTTGTGGGAGAGGGTTTTCAGAACCTAGTGGTCTTAAAACCCATATTCGCACTCACACTGGGGAGAAGCCTTTCGCATGTGACATTTGTGGGGAAAAGTTTTCTTATGTTAGATCTCTTCGAAAACATATTCGCGTTCACACTGGGAAAACGCAAGGAGGTGAGCAGAATGAACTCTCTTCCAGGGCAATGCAAATTACAACATCCCTGTAAAAACGATGAAAAATAAGTAAGAGTAGCAAACACAGTTATTGATCAAATTGTAAAGTTTTCTATAGTATTTATCTAACTAAATGCACACAAATAATTGAGGTGTTACTATCTTCCATATCATTAATACGTAAGTGTATTAAAATTAAATATGTTTACAATGCCGAATTTATGTAATGAATGTATTACGTAGTTGACGAATAAGCACATTGTATGTAATGTAAAATCGAGTATATTTTATTGAAATTGTGAAATTTAATTTTAATTTGTAAAAAAGAAACGAGATAGTTTGAAAAACATACAAACGAGGATTGGATTTCATTTATTGCATTGTGATTTGTAAATGAAGGAAAAAGCAATTATATTAGCGAGTAATAGTGAATTAATAAAAGTATTAAATGAAAAATATTCAACTAAATATGTTATTATTTAAAGCAGTGTTAATTTTTGTAGATGAAATTGAGTAGGGAAATTACTGAAGGATCATGTATTAAATGCATTGTTTATATTGTGACACTTGATAGCTTTTGTTTGTAAATGGGATATGACATACATCGCGACACCGCGAATTTGTATTTTTGGGAAATTAGCTTTTCTTTTAAATTTTTAAAATCTAACCTAATTAAAAACAGTCAAATCTCATTGTTTTTTTTTCAAAATAGGGGCTATACTCCAAATGGGGGCGTCCGCGGTGGCTCGCGGTGTCGTTTTCGCGGTGTATAATGTCACATCCGGGACATCCGTTTGTAAATAGTATACTAGATACATATTTATCCCAGCAGATATGCTTATAATGAAATACGAGATAAACAACGTGAAACTTGAATTGGTTATCTAATACTTATGCCACGTACGATTGCTGGTAAACAAAAATATCCACAACTAAGCTAGAATATTGTCTTATTACATTTCGTATATTAAATGCACCTACAGTGTAGACAATGTTTTATTTAATTAGCTCTAATCCTTCTCAAAAAATTCTTTTCTCTTAAGGCTTGTATATAAATATATGGCAGAGGCGGACAGTTCTCTAGAATTTATTTATCATTTACTAATTTCACCGCCATCATTTTTAGTCTAATACCTAATATGAACAACACAGGGGGGTTGTCGAGCAGAAAGTAGAACATTCGTAAAATCTTGCTTTTCAATTCAAGAATAATTTATGCATGTTATCTTAATTGTTTGTATTAAAGTGCCATTTTGACAATAATAAATATTTATTGGAATTGCAAATATTTTACAATCAGTACACATTTTGTACATAAGGACACGAACAAAAACACGTCCATTAAGAGTATCTTGCTATTGATGTGTATTATGATATTTATCGTATACCCGTTCTATTCCACTGAGGACCTTCTCGGTGATTATTGCTGTGTTGAGGATTGGCGGAGATGTTAGCGATCTCCATCCACCGTTGCTTGTTACAGTCACAGCCCATGCAATGAAAAATATAATAGCACCAAAGAAAAGAAAATTGCCAGCGACGGGACCGAAGCCAGTATCCCCACCGTAGCCACCCCTGTCCAAGGGGTAATAGGCAGTGCCTCCCCTAGGTCTTGCGGGGCCCTAGGCAGATTTCATCAAGACAAAATAATTAGTATTACTATAGTTTTATTACAATTGTGTCAAAGTTGACACAATAATAGTTATAACAATTATTAAAATATTTATATTTATTTCTAGAACGGCGCCAGAATATCGTTTTCAAAAAATCTCTAATTCTATTCAAGTTTGAGATTTCTTTTGGAATAGCGCGATCATAGCCGTAGGCAGAAATAAGATTCAGTAGTGCCAACAATCGCGGTTATGCTTCTTTAGGTCAGTTTTGGCCAATTTGAAACATAAATGTGCACATTTTAGCCCTTATTGATTAGTTGTTGTTTTTTCATCAACATTTTTCTTTATAAACTTAAACTTTTCCAATAAACTTCCTCATATTGTCGAGAATGTCCGTGTGATCTTCCTACCTTCATTCCAGTTTCTCCCGTCACACAAGCCACAAGAGCGATACAGAAAACAGAAATTAACATTTTTCTGTGGATCCCTTAGAACAGACTGTTTAGGCTTTTTCAGTTTTGTCCAAACTGTTCCACGTTCCTGTCCACTCCTCCTTTTGCTGGGCAGATTCTAAATAACAACATAGAGATATTTATACGTTTCAAATGAAAATAATTTAATTAACAAGAAATATTTATGGCCCGGTATGTATTTGGCTAACTACGTCAACAATTTTATATTCAAAAATTCAATCGCTAATTAAAATAAAAGATGTTGTATTTATCATGCGAATAAAAAGATATGATTGTATTATATAAGAAAACTTGGATTTAGATTTTGGGGCACTAATACTATTACAATATTTGTATTAAAATATAATATGTCAATTGACGCTATTTATATAGTATGTGGATTATAAAATTTACCCAAATCTACAAAACTCGGCTAGTTTCGTCAGGATAACAAATATATTTGGTAGAACCTCAGTAGGCGACTGTTGGTCGGCGACTGTCACTGCAGAGGAACAAAAATTTCTAACACAAAATGAAGAAAGAAGCTTCCTCTCAGAATGGTCAGCAAGCAACGCCTTTCTTTGTCAGTCACTTACACGCTGAACGTCATATCTGCAGCAAGGTATTAATTTCATTGAAAAATTTCAGTGAAAATATGAAATACTTATAATTTTTTAAAACATGGTGTTGAAAGAAAAATTAAATATTTTGATACCCTTCCATATCCGTGGTGTGAGAATAAATATATGCCCGATTTAAATAAGAGCTAATCAGATAAATGCATTTTACGAACTAGATTATTAAAAGTCCCAATATTTATATCAGCTACAGTTGAGTTTAAAATAAATGAAGAATGCATTGTCACTGTATTATTTATAGAAATAAATGTGCTAATGCACTGACACTAATAATTAAGTTGATTTCTGAAAAGAATGTACCGACAGAGTCATAAAAGTACTTAGATACAAATTAAGAGTATAATAATAGTACAACTTGCATATTACCTATAGTACATACCTTTCGGTTCGCCGTACCTGCTTAAATGTATGCATACTTTTTCTGTTCCCTGTTTCAATTTAACATCCTTAAGCAATTATTAATTGTGCAGCTAAACTGAGAAACTAATAAGTAAATGTTCTTTATGGAATCCAACACCGACAAATATCATTAAGTTATCTAGTTAAAATATTTATGTACCCATTACCAATAATGCCCAATATACTTTCACACGTGGTATATGAATTAATGAAGTAAATATTGTCATTGGCATTTATTTTAATCAAATTAATTTACGTTTATTGAAAAGAAATAATTGTACATGCATCATCAAACCATGCGTGGGAGTTTTTACCTTGCGAAGGAATTTATTTCATTTTTTCAAGCCAAAATCTGTGAAAAATGAAATTAGACCACTGCTACCCTTAACCTCTGCATATATAGTAACGTGTTTTACATTTCTACGACTGAACAATCCTCACACTCTGCATTTACATTTAGTTATTTCCGTCACATCTCTTGTTCTCTCTAATAATCGGTCACGCATCCCTATTATTATACAGTATTCCACAGTCCGGTGTCCTTTACGCGGCGGTGATACAAAAACCCGTAATTAAAGGATAATTTTTCTCGCTTTGCACTAGAGACTCGCTTACTAAGCTACTTCATCTTTTACAATCACAATCAGTGCGGTAAAATTATCTCACCTTCTCACCTAGTAGTAATTACGGCAAATTAATATGTCAAGATAACCATGACACTTAGCCACGCAAAGTGACATTGTCTCATTGTAATTGTAATACCTATGTATATTCCACTAGTATAGTAAAGTAAGCCAGCAAGTACAACAATAAGTTCTCCTTCAGGTAATATTTTAATATTTTTAAATGAAACCATAACAATTGATACTTGAGTTACATAAATAATAAACACTTTATAGAAAATTTATATCTTTAAAGCAAAAATGTATGACCTAATTAAGAAAACTGTAAAATAATTATCGGCATTACGCAAGGAGCCACTTTCTGGCAAATTAAATTTTAAGAAAATTTAGTTTGGCATTTATTCAATATTTTGATGATGTTTAGATAAGTATTTTGTTATTTTTTTGAATTTTACATAAACAAATATATTAATACACTCTTATTATTAATTGCACGTATTTATTAAGTAGCTTAATTATAGTGTAATCGGTAAAGTTGAAACTATTTGGTTCAAAAATTCCTTAACCGATTTTTCCATGTATTCCAACACAGCTCCTTTAATTACAGGTTTCACTTCTTCAGCTATCTTTAAAATGAGTGAATAAAGATTAAATTAATTTATATACTAAATACATTTTCGGTACGATATTGAATTTTAGTTTTGAAATTTACTTGTTCAGCCAGGAATTCAAAGGGACCGAAACTTTTAAAATCCAGGTCCAAATCCCCAGGATTGGACACCTCAAATTTGTCGAGAGAAAATGATAATTTTTTGTCCACTATCAAATGGAGGAGTAGAGTGATGTTCTTCAGAGTCCCAGAAAGTGGCAGTTTTTCGTCAAGTGGAAAACAGAGAACACTTATTTTAGAAAGGTATTCAACGGTCGTCTGCTTGATCCCCATTGAAGCTTTTACTGAAACCATTGGCTCACTTAGTGCCTATACAAAAATATTTAAAATAGTTGTATCGCCAGTCGAAAAATAATTAGTTTGAATATCCCATTACAGATAAATGGACCTTAATTAATTAATTACTCACATTAATTCGAAGCTCAGCATCTCCCATACGACCAAAAGTTGCAAGTCCAGTAATTTTTCCATTGCTGAAATCCGATTTTCCTGGAAGGACAATCCCACAGGCGATATCTCGCTCAAAGTCCATTGAAAAGTCGGGAAGATTTAACTCATTCAATCCATTTCCATTCAAAGTTTCATTTAAGAACTCTGCTGACTTGTCTACATAACCATTTGCATCTATCTTGACCTGTCCCCCAACTATTGACTCTAAACTCACCACTCCATCAGTAATCTCCTTTACTTTCTAAAAATATACAAGAATAAGTGAATAAATAAGTATTGGAATATATAACTTTAAAATGTATACATGTTAACGGAAAAATCGGTAATAAGGCAGTACCGGTAATGCCTAGGCAAAAACGGTAATTTCAGTTTTTGGGTCAAAACATTAATACGACAAATTTTAAATAAATA